>CAUYON010161731.1:0-36578 GCA_963573935.1 Arctocebus calabarensis | reverse complement strand
AACAAAACCTTCATTTTTTTTTTTTTTTTTGCCCTGTAGCATGCTTTCAAGTGCAAAGTAATTATTTCACCTGTTGTTCATTAAGAACAATACTATAGGAAAAAATGTGAGCTGGGTGCCTTGGCTAACACCTGTAATCCTGGCACTCTGGGGGGCCGAGGCCAGTAGATTTCCTGAGCTCACAGGTTTGAGACCAATCTGAGCCAGAGTGTGACCTTGTCTCTAAAAATAGCCAGGTGTTGCAACGGGCACCTGTAGTTCCAGCTATTCAGGAAGCTGAGGCAAGAGAATCGCTTAAGCCCAAGAGCTGGAGGTTGCTGTGAGCTGTGACGTCACAGCACTCTACCAAGAGTGACAAAGTGAGACTCTCATAAAAAGAGACTCTCTGTCTCATAAAAAAAAAAAAAGTGGCTGTGTTAGACTTAAGAGAAATGCTATAATTCAGACAAAGTGCGCATGCTGTATTTTGCAGGTGATTTTAAGGGTTTTTTTTTTTAAGGGTTTAAGTATGCATGACAACTTTAGAACCTGACCACTGCATAAGATGTGCACCCTTATCTCATGAGAAAGGGTTGTGGGTTGGACCAGACTTCTAGCTGTTTCCTAGCGAATGAAAGGGTTGCTGTCCTGGTCTTGGGTTGATTAGGACAACTTAGAACCTTGGAGTAAATAACCTGGTTTCTAGGTACATTTTTGGCAATAGAAGTATATATTATACAACCTAATGCATACACAGGCTGATTCAGAATTGATTTGAAATTGAGAAAGACAAAAAAAGAAAAGCAATAGTCACGAGGAAAAAGGCAATCAGTGAAAAAAAAGTGAAAGATTAGGTTTCTCACTTTACATTAAGATAAAGTGACACAGGCAGGACAATACATTTGTTTACTTACTTAGGATAAGTTCAGCTAATGGCATGCACATGTCCCGTTAAAGTTATGTAACCAGATTATATAAACGTAGAAGTACACTTTTTTCTCATAACCTAAAACTGTTTTTAATAAGATTCAATCTCCATTTTCTAAGTTAAGTACCTTCAAAGGTCTTTAATATCTCCCAAATGAAGCACTGGTTAAAATCATTTGATTATATAAAATTTCCATAAATTCTTTCCACTGATTTCCAAATACAATATGGTAGTTCTGTAACTCTTAGTGGTTTTCTTTCATGTTTCTTAAGGTTTCGTCTTTTAAGTAAAAAACAGCACTTTTTCTAACTATTTCTAGATGGCTACACTTCTGATTAACTATCCTAACTCGAGAGAAAAGTGTTCATACCTGCTCACCCCTCGATTTTTAAAGTAGAGTGTATATTTTGGGAAATTTTTGTGTTTTCAATCTGAGTCTAAGAATTTTTCCTAAGCACCCATAACAAAATACATAATGTGCTTCTTTTGACAACAAAGCTACAATTCTGTGATGTACTCAAAGCCCCTTATAGCAATGCGTTTTTCCAGCAATTTACTTTCCTGGTGTACCAACAGTCACCATCACATAATGAATTTTATATTGTTTTAAGAGATCAGTGCAAATGTGAACAGTTTTGTATGTCTGGTCCATCACCAAGTACTTTCTTCTTTAGCAGGAGCTTTTGTATTTTCTCCTCTTGATTCTTACTATCATTTCTCAAAAATCTCAAAAATTAATTCGTTTACCAACCAGTATTCTTTTCGTCTCAACCAGTTCCTTTGTCCATATTGTTCACTGCTAACAGTGCCATCTAAATCTTAAGTTAAGATTTTCCCACTGCTTTCATGGCCCACAGCTATAAAACCTTTCTTTTGACATTTATAACCTTGTCTCCACAATTGGGTCCCTTATTTATCTGTCCAACTTATTACTCCTTGATGCAAAGACTCCATCTGTCAGGTTTTCTTGTTCATTTCCATTTGGTTAAACCATACTGGTAATACCACTCTGGAAATACCATTCATACTTAGAAGTTCTACATGTTGATCATACTATCACCCTCTACCTTCTTGAAATCTTTGCTTTTTTACTTAATAGTTAAGGCTTGTCTCTGGTACTACTTCTTTCACCAAGTCTTCACCCTGCATTATACATTTCCACTTCTCTGGAATGCTGGCATATCAGTGCCACGTTGAATAATTCAAAGTTTCTTGAAGGCATCATTTGATCACCCACAGTCCCCAGCAGAATGCTGAACAAATCTGAAAACACTTGCTGAATGCAATTATCTAATACATCAATGAATGTTACAGCTTTCAGATATAGTAAAAATGTATTTTGTGACATACAGTAATTTGTATTAATTTGTTATCAGTTTATCCATTTCTTTTTGTATCCTTTTTTTAAAAATTAAATCATAGCTGTGCACATTAATGCAATCATGGGGTACAATGTGCTGGTTTTACATACCATTTGAAATATTTTCATCAAACTGGTTAACATAGCCTTCACCACATTTTCCTAGTTATTGTGTTAAGACATTTATAGTCTACACTTAGTAAATTTAACATGTACCCTTGTAAAATGCACTGTAGTTTTTATCCATTTTTAACTTTTAGTTTTTTAAAAAAATTGGCTGGGTGGTGCCTGTGGCTCATTGGATAGGGTGCGGCCCCATATACCAAGGGTGACGGGTTCAAACCTGGCCCTGGCCAAACTTCAACAAAAAAAATAGCCAGATATTGTGGTGGGCGCCTGTGGTCCCAGGTACCTGGGAGGCTAAGGCAAGAGAATCACCTAATCCCAGGAGTTGGAGGTTGCTGTGAGCTGTGACACCAAAGCACTCTACTGAGGGTGATAAAGTGAGACTCTGTCTCTAAAAAAATAGTAATAATAAATAAACATAAAAAATAAATTGGCAAATAAAAATTATATATATTTATTAAGTACAACATGTTGTTTAGAAACATATACACTATGGAATGGCTAATTCGAGCTAATTATGTAGTATCTCATATGTTTATCATTTTTTGCAATAAGGTTTAAAATCTACTCTTAGAAATTTTCAATAATACATTATTATTAACCATTGTCACTATGTTGTACAAAGATCTCTTAAATCCATTCTTCCTATCTGAAATCTTATATGCATTTTTATTTATAAAGCAGATTACTATTGAGGTATTTTAAGTCAACTGAACAGGTATACAAAGGCAAAAGATACATGACCTAGTGGGAAAGCAAAAAACTATGATTAAATATTTGTTAAATTACTAGGGTAATAGGGTTCAACACAGAAATTTTAGTCTATTTCTGCCATCAATAGCATAATTGCTTAACATTACACCTTTATCTATAAATTGGCAGTGTTTTTGTTATGTGAAGGTTGTTTTTTAAATCGGAAAAAAATATATACAAAAGCAGTGACCTATGGTAACTAAAACTAGATTTACAATCATTATCGCAATTTTTTTTTTTTTTTTGAGACAGACTCTCAAGCTGTCACCCTACGTAGACTACAATGGCATCACAGCTCACAGCAACCTCCAACTCCTGGGCTCAAGCGATTCTCCTGCCTCCTCCTCCCAAGTAGCTGGGACTACAGGCACCCGCCACAATGCCTGGCTACTTTTTGGTTGCAGCCATCATTGTTGTTTGTTGGACCAGCCAGCTCAGGTGTATACGGCTGGCACCTTAGCCACTTGAGCCACAGGTGCCGAGCCCATTATAGCAAATTTTAAATTCTAATTAGTTAATGATAGTAAAAAAGGTTCTTGGGATTGGGCATAGTGGTTTGCGCCTATAATCCTAGCACTCTGGGAGGCTGGGGCATGTGGTTTGCCTGAACTTATAGGTTTGAGACCAGCCTAAGCCAGAGTGAGACCTGGTCTCTAAAAATAGCCAAGTGTTGGGGTGGGTGCCTGTAGTCCCAGCTACTCCAGAGGTTGAGGCAAGAGAATCTCTTGAGCCCCAAGAGCTGCTAGGAGCTATAACACAATGGCACTCTACTGAGGGTGACAAAGTGAGACTCTGTCTCTAAAAAAAAAAAAAAAAGGCTCGGTGCCTGTGGCTCAAACGGTTAAGGCACTAGCCACATGCACCTGAGCTGGTGAGTTCGAATCCAGCCTGGGCCTGCCAAACAACAATGATGGCTGCAACTGAAAAATAGTTGGGCATTGTGGTGGTCACCTGTGGTCCCAGCTACTTGGAAGGCGGAGGCAGGAGAATCACTTAAGACCAGGAGTTGGAGGTTGCTGTGAGCTGTGACACCATGGTACTCTACCTAGGGGGACAGCTTGAGGCTCTGTCTCAGAAAAAAAAAAAAAAAGGTTCTTGGGAGGAGGGGGAAATCCCATTATAAGGAGTTATTACATAGATTTGAAGAACTAAGAGACAAAATTAGCCACCTACTGTGCCTCCTATTTTGATTCCTGCAGTGTTTTAAATCCTAGCACATGTCACAAAGACCTAGACAAAATTATTCTATTATTTAATGCCATATAGTTAAATGCTTCATTTCCTTTCTGTTTACAGTTCAAGCACTGGAGCATAATTATGATTAGTCAGGGTACTTATGTTATCAGCATTGTTTGAAGAATGATTTATAAGATTTAAGTGTGCCTTATTAGTATCTTTTAATGACAGAGGCAGGGAATCATTCTGATTTGCTGAAATCAACATTTCACTTTGGTAGATTCTTGGGGTTCTTCTCCCACTTGGATTTTTTTAAGTACTTTTGAAAAGAATTACTCTGCAACACAGGGAGCTTCCTTTTTAGTCTGTAATAATGCTCTATTCTGTCACTTGAGTAAAGATAAATCATTTTAATATAATTTCACAGGCCATTATTGTTGGCATAGTACATAGGAAAAGGAAACATGACTATCCTCTTTCTTTATTCATTAACTTATCTCTTTATTCATTAACTTATCTCCTCTTTGCATTGCCTGAGTCACCTATAAATTGGACAGATGTGAAAAAATATATAGTCTTAAAAAAGACATTTCCTATAACCCACAATCAATGCTTATCTGTAAATAAGAGTGAGAACTCCTTGGAAAGGTCATGAAACAATGGAAAGGGAGGTCTTCGTTTTGGAGACAGTCTTCTTTGTTTGTGTGAGGCCTGAAGCAGATGGACACAGATGGCAATAAGAAATGCCCTCATTGGGGAGCAGGTAACACTGCCCTTAAATGTCCAGACCACATATTACAGCATGGAGGTATATGACAAAGTACTTCTATCTAATAATACTGATTTTTAGTACAGTTATACTCTACAAACTAATGTTATAAGAGCTATTACCATGATTAAAAAACAACTACAAAAAAACCCCAGAAAAATGACTCGGCGCCTGTGGCTCAACCGGCTAAGGCACCAGCCATATACATCTGAGCTGGCGGGTTCGAATCCAGCCCGGGCCCGCCAAACAACAATGACGGCTGCAACCAAAAAATGGCCGGGCCTTGTGGCGGGCACCTGTAGTCCCAACTACTTGGGAGGTGGAGGCAGGAGACTCGCTTGACCCCAGGAATTGGAGGTTGCCGTGAACTGAGATGTCACAGCACTCTATCCAGGGTGACAGCTTGAGGCTCTGTCTCAAAACAAAACAAAACAAAACAAAAAACAGAAAAGTTAAACCTCAAAAATCAATAAATATAATCATCATGGAAAAATGAGCTGCTAGAAATGTGATTACTACAGATTCACTGATTGAATGTGGGACATAAGAAAAGCAGTGATGAAATGGCTGATTATGTTTTTTTTATTTGGAAATTCTACCTTGATGTAAAAATGCTGTAACTTATCTAATAGGTCTTTTCCACTACTACTCATTTTATGGAATGTTTTTAGAATATTATAGAGAAAAAAAAACTCTTAATTTTTTTCTGAAACAAATATATTACAAAGCTGGCTGAGTCTTCAGAAGATTAAGTTGGCACATTATATAACTGTGGCATGAGAGAATGGTCAGGATTTAGAACCAGAAGACCTATGTTCAGGTCTCGGTCACCTGTTAGCTGTGTGACCTGGGATAAAACATTTAAATCTCTCTAAGCCTGTCTTATTTGAAAATGAGGGTAATAATATCTGCCCTACTCAAATGAGGTAAGTATGTAAGAAAGTATTCTGTAAACTATAAAGTTACAAGTATTCATCCTGCTTAGTTATGGGCTTACTAATCTATGAGAGCATGAAACTGAATACTTCTAGTTCATGTCTAAGTAAGATATAATAATATGGAGGATGCCAGAAAAATGTATACATGTTTTAAGAAAGGAAAAAAGCCATGTCAAATTTGTAATACCCAAGTCACATTTGACTTCTGTAATTATAAGAGGTGCTCAAACATGACTTGTATTCATCTTTTATTATCAGTATATATTAAGTGTTACAATTGAAATACTTCTAAGGAAGTTTTTTCCTTCCTTAAGATGTGTATACATGTTTTTGGCACCCTCTGTATTTATTAGATATTTAATACTGTGGTACTGAATCACTCGTAAGGTCCTTATACTATAAATATCTTGCCAAACTTACATTATTAATGCTCTTGAGGAAATAGACAAACACAATAACACCTTGCTCTTTTATTTCCAAAAGTCTTTATTTCATTTTAAAATTCAATAACCTTAAAGGAACACCTATCTAATTTCTGACTATTCACAGCTTAATTATCAAGATCCTAGTTTTTTTTCTTCTCTTAAATTCTTCTGTCTTACTCACAGCTATTTGATTTCTTAGATATTTCTCCTTCTGGTAAGAAAGATAAAGGAAGGTCAAAGGTGGAGAAAGGTGAAAGCATAGTTCACCAGCATCTTTTTGGTGTCAATGATGAAATAAGTTGAGAGTAGGAGTAGAGGACAAAACTGCATCAGAAACTTGAAAGTTAATGGTAGATTTCAATTGTACACTTAACATATTCCACTAAGTCTCTGCTCAGAAGACATTTCATCAGGACAGCCTTAACTGTCTACCCTAGCTCAAATAGTACATTCTCATTCCTACCCTTCATAAACTACTTTATTTTATGGCCCTTATCACCACCCGAAACAAATTTTATTTACTTTTTCATTAAAATATAAATTCAGTATGTGCAAGAACTTTGCTCGCAGGCAGGTGTGTTCTCAGCAGCTAGTACACACAGTTCCCTCCAGTGAATACACTGATACATCCACAGTATTCAGGTCCTCACAGGATGATACATGATCAAAGAACACATAACTTAAATTTAAAAACATAAAAATGTAATAGATATACATTTTCTTAGTGGTAGAGTATTCTAAAAATAAAATGTTTCAAGATATTTTAGTATGGCCAGGTGTAGTGGCTCACACCTGTAATTCTAGCACTCTGGGAGGCCAAGGTGCATGAATTGCTTGAGGTCAGGAGTTTGAGACCAGCCTGAGAAAGAGTGAGAACTCATCTTTACTAAAATAGAAAAGAAAAAAAAAAATTAGCCGATCATTGTTGTGGGTGCCTGTACTCCCAACTACTTGGGACTTGAGCTCAAGAGTTTGAGGCTGCTGTGAGCTACGACAATGCCATGGCACTCTAGCCAGGCCACAGAGTGAGACTTTGTCTCAAAAAAAAAAAAAAAAAAAGGCTCGGCGCCTGTGGCTCAACAGGCTAAGGCGCCAAGCACATACACCTGAGCTGGTGGGTTCGAATCCAGCCTGGGCCTGCCAAACAACAATGATGGCTACAACCCCAAAATGGCCAGGTGTTGTGGCAGGCGCCTATAGTCCCAGCTACTTGGGAGGTGGAGGCAAGAGACTTGCTTGAGCCCAGGAATTAGAGGTTGCTGTGAACTGTGATGCCACCACACCCTACCCAGGGTGACAGCTTGAGGCTCTGTCTCAAAAAAATAAAAAATAAAAATAAATAAAATAAAAGGTATTTCAGTATGCCAAATTGTATGTTTACTGTTTCATAAGGAACATATATACATATGGAAACATGAAATTAGGCTGCTTAATTAGTCAGAAAGGTTAAAAAAAAAGTTACAAATATTTTTTAAAAGCCCTCATTTTTATTTTTAAACAAGAAATCACCTTCAACTAAAATAACTACATACATTGAAATTTTGAATTGCAATCTCAAAAAACAATTTCAGTGTAAAATAATATGTATTCCAGATGGTAAGAAAAATAAAAGAGGGAAATATTACTCAGAAATTCCCGCTAGTAATATTTAATAATGACTATTTTCATACAGAATAAGCCATCTTTTTTACATAATTTAAATCAGAATTGAATGAATCCCTTCTGAAAATTAAACTTCTTCCATATATGATTATTGAGAAGAAAAAGAATACCATTAGAGAAATTATTTACAAAGATTACTAGGATATGATTAATTAAATAAATGATTAAATAATCCTCAAGCTTTGAAGATGAGAAAAAACATAATTCGTCCCAATTTAAGGAAAGACATTAAAGATTTCTTAGATACAACAGTAAGCCTCTGCCACTAACAAATGCTTAAATTAAACATTTATATTTTGTTATCTCCTAAAGCCACTTGAATTTTTTAAAATCTTGAAAAATAAAAAACAACTTACCTATAGGATATCCCAATGCAAAGTCATTACTTTGTGTAGCAAAAATAGGGAATAGTCCAGCTTTGCTAAATCGACTATCAGGACTGGCAACCAGTAAGGTTAATACACATACAATGAAAAACACAGAGGCTTTGGCAATTAAGATACTATATAGGAAAGACCAATCCACATTGGAAAAATTAAGTACAACCATATTTTTGAATAATAAAGCTGGAAGTGCAAATCTGGAGACAAAATTTCCCAGTCCTTTGGCCTGTGTTGATGTTATAACATTGGCCCTTCCTGCTATATAGCCACAAAGGACTATGCCAAAGCATTCTAGTAAGGCTGGAAAAAGCCTTGCTATTGACATTGAAGGTGGGTCATTAGTGGAATTAAATCCATGTGTTACTGTTGTAGGCAAAGTCTTGGTCATATTGACCTCAATGGTGACATTTTCTGCAGGTAAATTAGAAAAGGAATTCATTTTCTCTCAATCTCCAACTCCAACCAGATCTCTGGAAAGAAAGGAACAAAGTGTGACAATGAGAATTCTACTTGAAATGTAACATGGGGAAGCTTAGATTGATTTACCTCAAGTGGGGGTTTGCTAACAATAACTTCTTTATTCTCAAAGGTAGTACAGCTCAAAATGTTTATGTTGCTGTTCTATACTCAGAATCAGACATGAGTAAAATAAGATCCATAGATATTTCAGTTGCAGTGTTTCCCTGCAATGATTCACAGTGGAGCTCTGTCTAATGGATAAAAGCATGGAGCCCTTCAGAGTCTCTGCTAAATGTCCCCCTTCATCTAAATTCTTTAGCAATTTCAGAAGTCCTCAGGGCTACATCAAGGAGTCACACCAGGACCAGAAAGCATCACTTATTGACTTTAAACCAATAACTTTTCCGTGCCTCACTCTCTTCATTTGTGAAATGGCAATAACAGTACCTACCTCATAGAAACTTGAGATTATTCAAGTAAAATCCCCACAATCACATCTGGTATAGCATAATCACTTAACAAAAGTTAAATATAACTTTTGGTAGACTATAGGAGAGATAAAAAAAATAGTGACATCCTACAACCTACTTCCAGTTTCTTTTACACCAGCCTTCACACACTGGTCCCATAGTCCCTTTCTGCCTTGGGGACTTTGCACATTCAGCTCTCCCTACAATGTTTTCTTCTCTACCCACTCACCTGCCATATTCCACATAATTAACACCTACTTATCCTCCAAACCAGTGGTTCTCAACCTTCTTAATGCCACAATGTATTTTCATTGTTACAAAGGGGCTGCGACAGGTTGAGAACCGCTGCTCCAAACGGTATAGTTCAGGTGTCACTTTACCAGGGAAGGCTTCTCTAACCCCACAGCCAGGCCATGATTCTTTCTCAAATAGATTCACATTGCTTACCTTTAGGCCACTTTTCTTGGTCTGCAATTATACTATGCATTAGAGCAGTGGTTCTCAACCTGTGGGTCAAGACCCCTTTGTAACAATGAAAATACATCACGGCATTAGGAAAGTTGAGAACCACTGCATTAGAGCGACTATCTAATTTACCCTGTCTCTTTTGCCAGAATTTCAAAGTCACAGGAGCAGGGACAATGCATGTTTTCCCTCGCTGTTGTGTCCCTAACATCTGACACACACCTGGTACTCTCATTTTTAATGAATGATTAAAATAAAAACTTGTTCTTAAATAAACTTTTACCCTTTCATGAATCAATGTTCCCTTCCAGGTATTATCTAGTTCACAGTTAGAAAAAAATTCTTTTCTGAATGACAAAGTTTTTTTTTTGTTTTTTTTTGAGACAGCCCTCAGTAGAATGCCGTGGCATTCCAGCTCACAGTAAACGCAAACTCTTGGGCTTAAGAGATCCTCTTGCCTCAGCCCCCCAAGTAGCTGCACCTGCCACATACCCTGCTTTTTTGTTGTTGTTGAGGCTGTCATCACGGTTGTTTAGCTGGCCCAGGCCAGGTTTTAACCTACCAGCCTGGGTGTATGTGGCTGGTGCCAAAACCACTGTGCTACGGGTGCCAAGCCCCAAATGATAAAGTATTTTGTTTTTCACTATTAGTAACAGGTCCAAGAACACAAAATGTGGCTGGGCATAGTGGTTCATGCCTGTAATCCAAGCACTCTGGGAGGCCAAGGCAGGTGGGTTGCTTGTGCTCACGAGTTGAAGACCAGTCTGAGCAAAAAGCGAGACCTTCATCTCTACTAAAAATAGAAAAACAACAACAACAAAAAAAAAAACAGAGGCAAGAGGATCTCTTGAGCCCAAGAGTTGGAGGTTGCTGTGAGCTATGATGCCACAGCATGCTACCCAGGGTAACAGCTTGAGACTGTCTCAAAAAAAAAAAAAAAAAAAACACAAAATGTGTCCTAAAATGTTCTAAAAATGTTTATAAAATTTTGACAAATACAAAATGTGTTGTAAAGTGTTCAAAAGATGTTCAGAAAATGCTAAAGCAAGGAACAAATTCTTTATGCTCACATTACAGTAATTATCAGACTCCCCTCTTGCTGCCAGGGACACAAAGCACATGAAGTCTGGGTAACTCTAAAATTATTCGGCTTTGAGTAGTATCTTGGAATTATTATGCTATCAATTGTCAATTTCTAAGTGATCACTTTGGGCCTACCATCTAAAGTGGCCTTATATAAGCTAAAAAGTAAAAAGCATATGCTTCCTTAAAGTTACAATGCCCAGGTTCTCAGACATGTACATCACATTAAAAAGACTCAGACAGCAGGGCAGAGAGCCTCAACATTTGATGCATAGAGGTATGGAAGAGAATTTCCTCTATGCTACGCTGGTATAAACCAAACCATTCAAAACCTTACATTTAATGGGGATTAAGACAAGTATTTGTCTACCAGAATTAGACAGGAGTGGTCAAGTAGTACACAAAACCTATAATACTCACATACTTAAAGTTTACCACATAAGTATCAAATTATATCCTGAGAAAGCTACCCATACTTGAAGTAAGGAGCTGGTAAACAATTTTAAAAAGTGCTAAACATTTGGCACCCTTAGGAAAGGTGTTCTTGGGAAGGCAGTGCTAAAGAAGTCCAGGCTTCTGAAGTTTTTCAAAAGTTCCCTGTATTTCTTCACTTGGAGTATTAATAGCTCATTCTGCTCAAGACCCCTTATTTGTATCAAATGAGCATATTCCAAATTTTTTTTTAACCTAACAGTCTTCAGTAAACTACTAGTAGTTCAGTGAAAAGAGTCAAGTAGATCCTGGGCCTTCTCACTTACCAACTCTTTGGGTAAGCTACTTAGCCTTCTAGAACCTTAGTTTCCTCAACTGTAAAATAAGCCTCCTTTGCTGGCTTTCAAGAAACAGTAGCAACCGCTCTTAGGAGCTGTAGTCCTAATAATAATGGTAAGAATGGTGATAAAGTAAATCCTATTTTGTTCTTCAAACATACTTGGTTATTACAGATCCTCCAACTAAAACAAAAAAAGAGGGATGGGATATGTCATAAAGTCATCAGGTGTTGTTTTATACCGAATGAGAGGAATTGAATTTAGTTTGGTCTTAAATGGTTGGTAACAGTGAAGAAAGAGCTCTTCATTTTTATCAGGGTGATGGCCAGTTGTGGCAATGCCCATCCAGGTTTAACTTTTAATCAGTTGAAAATGAGGGGAAAAAACCCAATAACGAAACATTGAAAAGTAATCTGCCCCTTCCCATGAGGTTTCTTTTAAAGTTTTTCAATATTATAAAACCAAGATCTACTGAAAGAAAGTCTAAATAATTGAAAGAACTTATAAAGTTTTATCTTATCCTAGTATGGGAAGAAAATATGCTTTCTAAAGCATTATTTTCAAACGAACAGGAACTACTGCAAAGGAAGTTTTAAAAAAATATATATCCAGTCTTTTCAACTACGAAAATAAGGCTTCTTACAAAATAAACAAGTTGACCTGCCACAGTAAAAGACTGGTCACTATGGCAGGGACTGGAGAAACTATATACAAACCACTTCTGGCCACTTTATATTTGGCTTAAACATCAACGAACCACCGAAAATTGTAAACAGCTACTACCATTAAAGAAAAATGAGAGGGAGGAGGGAGCTAATTAACTTCCAAGGAGAAAGCTTTAAACTCTTAGGCTCTTTTTCAAACACCCTATATCCTCTATCCTCTGGGGAAAAGCATAATGCGGTGTGGTACTACTGAAGCCCTCTTCAGCATCAACAGTTACACCATTCACCCACCCCCACTTACTAGAAAGGGACTAAATGTCCTCCCTAGGGACCCATGGTAGGGAGCTCCGAGCACTCCTCCTTCCCTCGTCTGCGGAGACAGACTTTGGCTCTGCAAGATAAAGGGTGCTGAAAGTCCTTAACCAAATAAGCTGCCCAGAGAACAGCTGCCACCCAACTCCTAGGAAGGCAGCAGCATGAGTCTAAAGGCAGCCCGTTGTCTGTGCCTAGGAAAAGGTGGTGGCTCAACTTCCCAGGGTATGGGGCTCCTAACGTCATGATAACTAACAAGGGGCATAAAGTGGTAAGGGAGAAAATTTGGCTCAACGTTCCAAGTGCTTGGACCATAGAGTCCAAGAATGACAGGGTGGACGCACGTGCAGTGGGGAGCTTCCCAAACTGGGGATGGCAGTTCTGTTACCGGAGGGGACAAGCCACCCCCTCCCCTGCGCTAGGCTGCCTGGTGGTCTCACACGTTCCAAACGTAGGCGCCGCGGGGCAGAGGCAGGCAGGTTCAGGCAGAGGGTCGGGCACTGCCCACCTACCCAGATCCGAGCGGCGGGGGTGTGGTACCCCCTGCTCGCAAGGCTGAGCCAGAACCCCGCAGGTCCGTGCCTCGGGGGCCCATCTCACCTGCTTTGTCCGCAGTCCTGAGGACGAGAGAAGGGAGTCAGCGCTCGCAGAGGGCCAAGCAGGGAGGCAATCACCGTCATCTCACGCCCCCAGCCTTCTCAACCCAGCGCTGCCGAGTGCCAAGTGCAGCAGCTCACCCACGTTCGGAGAAAGAGGGGTGAGGGTTAGCCGCCGCGGCTCTGTCAGCCTCTCCCGGCGCCAGCCGCGAGGCACCGCCTCCGTTCCACCCTCAGGGCCCGCCCCCAGGCTCCGATCCTCCAGGCGCACGCCTCTGCCCCGCCCTCAGGCCCCGCCTACGGCCACGAGCCTCGGCGCTCACGTCCTCGCCCCGCCCATAGCCTCGAGCCTAGGAGTTGCATGGTTCTGAAACCAGCCCTCAGGCCCCGCCCCCAGCCTTCCAGAAGCACGGCCCCGGCCCCGCCCTGCCAGCGGCAGGACTTCCGGCCGCACGGCTCCCTCAAAATGGCTGCCGCTGTGGGGGATTCCAGTGTTATTTTCCTCTGTAAGCTCAGTCGCTGAACCCTGTGGTCTTTCTGCTAAACCCCAGCTTCGTGTGAGCCATCACTTCCTCTTGGTTAGTCTAATCCTTTTTATAACAGTTTAGAAGCAAGGACTTAGACTTGGCTCAAAAATCTTGCCTTGGCCTTTCTCTAGTAAGTGTGACCTTGACCTTCCTAAACCGAGATTAAAACAACTAAAGCGTTAGCCCTGTCCATAACAGCTTGTACAGTATTTTTATTGGAGGGGGAAACTACATGCTTATCTCCTCAGAGTAATAAGAGGGAAATGGTTATATTGATGGAAAACTTCCAGAGTTTCTTGAACTTAAGGTATCCCAAATATAGTGCTGCATTTGAAACCTGAAGAAATCCTGTAGCTGAATTAGCTTTTGGGAATAAAAAAGAATTATTCCATATTTTAAAGTAGTTATAATCTGATCCTACTTAATATTGTTAGGGAAACTTCTTCTTCAGCAGGCCCTTGGTCTCGGGAATTCAAGAATGAACCCATAGACCACAGATCAGTGGTAAGTTAGGATTTTATTAGAAAGGACTACAGAAGGAGTAAAAAGTACCAGAGCTTCTGGCAAAGGGGAAGACCCAAGTTGGAAGTCATCCACATGGCTTCTTTTATTAAGAGTATATATTAGATCTTGGCCAGGACTTGGTAGGTGGAAAAACACCTTTACAAAGTTAGTGTTGTATTAACAAATGAATGAATGCAATCCCTCTCCTAGGGCAAGATTATTAGGTCTTTGCAGTTTTTGTCTAAGAGAGGGATTAGGATGTGTGCTCCCCACTCAAGGTGGAACTACCTAAAACATTTCAGGTTGCTTGTTCATGACCTTGCTAGAGCCCCGAGAGTGTTGCCTAAAAAGCACTCTGTTTGTGTCTAGAGATGGGCGTCTGATAGCTGAGCTCACCTGGGCCTCGAGAATGGGAAGGGTTCTTGTCCAGCCTGGAGAGGGAGAATCCTATATCAGTAGTTCCACAAACATTTGTCCTTGACAAGGGTCTATCTCGCTTTGCATATTAAATTATTCTGTCTGGCAACTTCAGTGTCTTCCAATCATTTTGGTAGTTTTACTGCAAAGACAAAACTGTATGGCTTACTAAGAAAAATTACAATAAGGTAAGGTTAAGGTAGGTTAAAGGATCTGAAACTCAGCAGGAGAGAATGAGGGGAAACTGAAGCCATAAAAATGGCATGCTGGCATGCATGCTATTCCTGTTCACTTCTTTGTTCTCTGGTTTCGTCACTTTTTGTTTGTTTGTTTGTTTGTTTGTTTGAGACAGAGGTTCAAGTTGTCACCCTGGGTACAGTGCTGTGGCATCACAGCTCACAGCAATCTACATCTCCTGGGCTAAAATGATTCTCCTGCCTCCGCCTCCCAAGTAGCTGGGACTACAGGTGCCTGTGACAACACCCAGCTATTTTTTGGGTGCAGCCATCATTGTTGTTTGGTGGGCCCAGGCTGGATTCGAACCCTCCAGCTCAGGTATGTGGCTGGTGCCTTAGCCTCTTGAGATACAGGCACAGAGCCCTGTCTTCTTCACTTTTATGTCCCTTTTTTGTTTCTAGTGAACCTGGCTACTTAAAAAAATATATGAATATCTCAATTATCTCAAGTCTAAAAGGATTTCTGTTTAGAAAGTGTGATGATTAGGATCAGCACCCATTGCTCAGTGGTTAGGGTGCCAGCCACATACACCGAGGCAGGCGGGTTCAAACCCAGCCCAGGTCTACTAAACAACAATGACAACTACAACAACAACAAAAAATAGCCAGGTGTTGTGGCAGGGTCTTATAGTCCCAGCTACATGGGAGGCTGAGGCAAGAGAATTGCTTAAGCCCAAGAGTTTGAAGTTGCTGTGAGCTGTGATGTCACAGGACACTACGGAGGGTGACATAGTGGGACTCTTGTCTCAAAAAAAGAAAAGGTGTGGTGACTTTGGGAATAACCAAGACATAAGGAAGTTACTTACTTTGGAGTGATGACTGTGAATAGAATGGAATAGGCCTGAGAGACATTACAGAAGAACTGGCGAGACTTGTTTACCAAAGAGGAAGGACTTCAATGAACCTGTGTATGAGATCTGACAATTAAGTTTATAAACTCATCCTGGAAAAAGTGTTACATACCTCATTCCTTAATATCACTATGGTCACCATCAAAGTACTCCCCTGGGGAAGCCATGCACTGACATTAACACCTTGACCACCCTTCAAAGCAAGTTGGAACTCTTTTTCTGGAATGGCCATCAGAAATGTCTTGGTACTTGTATATACCAATAATGTTTGTTACCTTGTATGTTGTACATTGTATTTCTTATAATTGCATAAGTCAAATGGGACTTGAGTATTTTATATATATATATATATTTTTTTTTTTTTTTTTTTTGAGACAGTGTCTCAAGCTGTCACCCTGGAGAGAGCTGTGGCATCACAGCTCACAGCAACCTCCAATCCCTGGGCTCAAGCAAGTCTCTTGCCTCCGCCTCCCAAGTAGCTGGGACCACAGGCGCCCGCCACAACGCCTGGCCATTTTTTGGTTGCAGCCATCATTGTTGTTTGGCGGGCCAGGCTGGATTCGAACCCGCCAGCTCAGGTGTACGTGGCTGGCGCCTTAGCCCGTTGAGCCACAGGCGCCGAGCCAAGTATTATATTTTTAATAGAGTTTTTTCCTCTCTTAAGATGTATACACATTTTTTTTTGCATACTCTGTATTTCCTCATCCATTATAATATAAAGAAGTATTGTGCTAGAGAGCTTCTAATGTCCTTTCCAGCCTAAAATCACATTATTTTCTATCTGAAGATCAGGAAGAAATATTTCAGTGAGGCACGCAGTTGCAATGAGAAAATAATGAATTTGGTCTTAGATTTAACATCTAAAACTTGAGAAACTATCTAGTTCCGTCTTCTCTCTTAAAGTTATCAGTCTCTCCATTGTAGACCCTCAGAGATTGAGTAGTTGGTTTAAGAACTCCCAGGAAGTCAGTAAGAGAGAGAATGAGAAGAAAAACCCTTACTGTCCTGTTAACTAAGTGCTCATGTCAGCATCAGCACATGTATGTAGAGATTTCCATTAGACTTGTAGAGGGAACACAGAAGCTTAAGAGACAGAGCAGAGCTAAAGATGTGCTTTGAAGAGACATCTATATAGAGTGGATGAGTTTTTGAGATGAGCACCTTATGAGAAGAAACTCTGTATACATAGAGATGAAAGACTTCATTAAGAAGTCACCCTTAGGCTCGGTGCCTCTGGCTCAACGGGTTAAGGCCACATACACCTGAGCTGGCAGGTTCGAATCCAGCCCGGGCCTGCCAAACAACAATGATGGCTGCAACCAAAAAATGGCCGGGCGTTGTGGAGGGCACCTGTAGTCCCAGCTACTTGGGAGATAGAGGCAAGAGACTCACTTGAGCCCAGGAATTGGAGGTTGCTGTGAGCTGTGATGCCACAGCACTCTACCCAGGGCGACAGCTTGAGGCTCTGTCTCAAAAAAAAAAAAAAAAAAAGTCACCCTTAGATAAGCAATTACTAATGAATGCCATAAGAAAATAATTTAATTCCAATACTATATCTGCTAATCAGTCTGTGAGATGCCAACCTATACTATAGAAAACCTAAAAATTATGCAGAACAATGGAGGAAAACTGTAAATTAATCTTAACTCCCACTTACAAATCAATCATATCTGTGGGCTCAGTGCCTGTACCTCAGTTGCTAGGGTGCCAGTCACATAACACTGGAGCTAGTAGGTTTGAATCCAGCCAGGGCCTGCTAAACAACGATGACAACTACAACCGAAAAATAGTCAGGCATTGTGGTGGGTGCCTGTAGTCCTAGCTACTTGGGAGGCTGAGGCAAGAGAGTCTCTTAAGCCCAAGAGTTTGAGGTTGCTGTGAGCTGCAACGTCATGGCACTCTACTAAGGGTCACATAGTGAGACTCTGTCTCAAAAAAAAAAAATCATATCTGTGGCCTTCAAATGCATTGATACCTCCTTTCCCTCAACTCTAGCTGGTCAAAATTGATTGGAGGAATAAACCAAGTGGTTTAATGTATGACAAGAGTCATATAAAATATATGTTGAGGCCGGGTGCAATGGCTCATGCCTGTAATCCCAGCACCTGAAAGGCTGAGGAGAGTGGATTGCCTGAGCACACAGGTTCAAGACCAGCCTGAGCCAGAGCAAGACCTCATCTATAAAAACAGCCAGGCATTGTGACAGGCACCTGTAGTCCCAGCTACTTAGGAGGCCGAGGCAAGAGAATCACTTAAGCCCAAGAGTTTGAGGTTGCTGTGAGCTGTGATGCTATAGCACTCTACAAGGGAACCAAAGTAAGACTTTGTGTCAAAACAAATAAAAAAAGCCTAGCATTGTGGCAGGTACCTGTAATCCCAGCTATTTGGGGGGCCTCATGAGGCAAGAGAATCACTTAAGCCCAATAGTTTGAGGTTACTGTGAGCTGTGATGCCACAGCACTCTACTGAGGGTGACATAGTGAGACTCTGTCTCAAAAAAAAAAAAAAATTTATATACACACACACACACACATATTGAGTCAATATGATGTACATGTAGATTCCTGGTGAATTTTGCTTTTTCCAAAATGAAGTAATTCTAATTTTTTTCCTGATTATGAAAGTAATAAATAACAATTATAAAATAAGATAATAGAGAAGGGAATGAAGCAAGTGAAAAAGTCACACCTTACTGTTAATATATTACCGTATATTTATCAGTTTTTCTATGCAACTATAGATTATTTAAGAAAAATAGAATTATACAGTATATATGACTTTTTCTTTTTTTTTTGAGACAGAGTCTCACTTTGCTGCCCTTGGTAGAGTGCTATGGCATCACAGCTCACAGCAACCTCCAGCTCTTGGGCTTAGGTGATTCTTTTGCCTCAGCCTCCTGAGTAGCTGGGACTACAGGTGCCCACCACAATGCCCAGCTATTATTTTGTTGCAGTTTGGCTGAGGATGGGTTCAAACCCACCACTCTCAGTATATGGGGCACCCTACTCACTGAGCCACAGGTGCCGCCCATTTGTTATTTATTTATTTTTTTTTTTTTGAGACAGAATCTTACTACGTCACCCTCAACAGAGTGTCATGGCGTCACGGCTCACAGCAAACTCAAACTCTCAAGCTTAAATGATTCTCTTATCTCAGTCTCCCACATAGCTGGGACTATAGGTACCTATCACAACTCCTAGATATTTTTTGGTTGTAGTTGTCATTGTTGTTTAGCTGACCTGGGCCAAGTTCAAACCAGCCAGCCTCATGTATGTGGCCAGTGCTGTGACCACTGTCCTATGGGTACCCAAGCCTATGACTTCTTAGTCACATGATTTTTAGTAACTCTTTTCATTCAATAATATATCATTAACTTTCTTATCCATGTAGATCTACATCATAATTTTAATGCCTACATGATTGTTTTTTAAGAGAATGTCACTCTGTTGTCCTGTCTAGAGTGCAATGGCATCACCATAGCTCACCACAACCCCAAATTCCTAGGCCCAAGCAATTCTCTTGCCTCAGCCTCCTTGGTAGCTGGAACTACAGGTGCAAGCCACCATGCTGGGCTAATTTTTTCTATTTTCCCTAGAGAGAAAATCTTGCTCTTGCTAGGGTAGTCTTGAATTACTCCCCTCAAGTGATCTTCAAGTAACCTCAGAGGCCACAGTGCTAGGATTTCAGAAGTGAGCCACTGCACCTGGCCTCTTAGCAAAATTTCGAGGGTGATCTTTGAAAAAGTAGAAACTCTGGGCCAACCATAAAATCTTAACAAAGCTGAGTAAACAAGAGAAAGACAAAAGAGTGTCTTAAAATGTGTTGTTTCACTATGCATAATATGATGTCAAATTTCTTTAAAAACATTTGGTTTAGGCTCCATGCCCATAGCACAGTGGTTACAGCGCCAGCCACATGCGTCAAGGCTGGCGGGTTGGAACCTAGCCTGGGCCAGCTAAACAACAATGACAACTGCAACAAAAAAATAGCCAGGTGTTGTGGTAGGCATCTGTAGTCCCAGCTACTTGGGAGACTGAGGCAAGAGAATTGCTTAAGCCTAAGAGTTTGAGGCTTCTGTGAGCTGTGATGCCATAACACTCTACCAAGGGCAATAAAGTGAGACTCTGTCTCTAAAAAAAAAAAAGAAGAAGAAGAAGAAGAAGAAAGAAGTTAAATAGAAAAACAATGAAACCAGAACTAGGTTATGAAACAGAAAGTTAAATCAGTGACTTAGATAAAATAGGCTACAGAAACCATGCAATAGAAGCTTGATGAATTTGGGGGCCCTACCAATCTGTTTTGAGACTTAGCTGCTGTTTTTCTTGCCCAGGCAAGTAGTTTAAGAAAGATTCTGCTCCCCCTTGCTGGCACTGAAGGCAGATTATTTTCCTTTTTGATAGGCATCAGAGTTTAAGTGCAACCACCAAGATCAGTTTTAGCAAGTTAACTCTAAGCTTCACATCCTATTTACAGTTTCACAGCTCCGGGAGACAAATCCACAAACCCTATCCTGTCTCAGCAAGTGGATTTTAGGAGTGAAGAATTCATCTAGCACAGAAGAGAACAGGCTTTACTACTAAACCCCCCAATCCAGCAGTTTTTGCTGTGTAACACATGACTCCAGAACTTACTGGCTTAAAGCCATATCCACTGATTTGCCCATCATTATGGGAGTTAATAATTCAGGCTGGGCTCAGCCGAAGTGGCTCATCTCTGCTCTGCTGGGTGTCTTCTGAGTTCACTGATGTTACGGTCAGCTGGCAATCAATGGCCTCACATGTTTGGGAGATAACTGCTTGTCAGGAAGGTCAGCGATATTAAACTGAATATCTTAGCCTGGGCTGTTGTAATAAATCACTGTAGAGTGAGTGGCTTAGACAACAATTCACAGTCCTGGAGGCTGAAAGTCCTAGATCAGAGTGCCAACCTGGTTGAGTTCTCAGTGGGGGTCCACCTGTTTCACAGCAGCAGTCTTAGCTGTGTCCTCACATGGTGGAGAAAAAAGCCAGCTCTCTGGTCTCTTCTTACAGGGCCGTAACCCCATTCGTGAGGGCTCTGCCTTCATGACCATTATTATCACTTCTCAAAGGCCCCCACTCCTATAACTATCACTTTTGGGGTCAGGACGTCAACACATGAATTTGGAGTAGTCTGCAGTACTGAGAATGTGCCGTTTGTCTCCAGTCAGCTGGCACTGGCTTGTACACAGGTGGTATCTGATCACAGGAGGCTCAGGGGAAGCAAGTCAGGCTAGTCCAATGTGTAAGTGGGTTTTTTTGTTTGTTTTTTTTTTTGAGACAGAGTCTCACTACGTCGCTCTGAGTGCTGTGGCATCACAGCTCACAGCAACCTCAAACTCTTGAGCTTAAGCAATTCTCTTGCCTGAGCCTCCCAAGTAGCTGGACTACAGGTGCCCGCCACAATGCCCAGCTATTTTTTGATGGAGTTGTCATTGTTGTTTAGATGGCCCAGGCTGGGTTTGAACTCGCCAGCCTGGGTGTATGCCGTAACCACTGTGTTTCAGGCGCTGAGCCTCTGATGTCATTCTTAAACTCACAAAGTTCATGTTATGGGTGGAACCGGGTGAAGTAATTTTCTGACATACTTAATAACTAAGCCAATACGTTTTCAGCAGTCTCCAACATTTTTGGCACCAGGAACTGGTTTCATCAAAGACAATGTTTCTTCGGACATGTGTGCTGGGGACTAGAGGGAGGTAGAGACAGGCAGTGGTGCTGTGTAGTCCAGTTCCAAACAGGCCAGAGACCAGTATCTGTCTGTGGCCAGGACTGGGAACCCCAGAATTTTAATAGTTCAGATTATGTAGCAAAACCACAGTGTACTCACTTCACCAAGTCTTAAAGCTTCAATTTTTTTTTTTTTTTGAAACAGAGCCTCAAGCTGTCACCCTGGATAGAGTGCTGTAGCATCATAGCTCACAGCAACCTCCAACTCCTGGGCTCAGGCGAGTCTCCTGCCTCTGTCTCCCGAGTAGCTGGGACTACAGGTGCCTGCCACAATGCCAGTTATTTTTTAGTTGCAGCCTTCATTGTTGTTTGGTGGGCCCGAGCTGGATTTGAACCCGCCAGCTCAGGTATATGTGGCTGGCACATTAGCCGCTTGAGCCACAGGTGCCAAGCCATTAAAGCTTCAATTTTTGGGAAACAATTATAATTCCTCTTATCTTTCTCCAGAGATGTTACTTTCTAAACTATGACTTTTTACTGTCTTTTCTTTATAGTTTGTGTGTTTGGTATGTTATTTAAGAAATTCTCCCAGCCAGGCGCAGTGCCTATAATCCTAGCACTCTGGGTGTGTAAGGTGGGTGGATTGCTTGAGCTAAGGAGTTCAAAACCAGCCTGAGCAAGAGTGAGATCCCGTCTTTTCTCAAAATAGAAAAATTATGCATGGTGCCTGTAGTTCAGGTGGCTAAGGCTCCAGCCATGGTACACCAGAGCTGGCAGGTTCGAATCCAGCTGGGGCTTGCCAAACAACAATAGAAAAATAGCCGGGCATTGTGGCGGGTGTCTGCAGTCCCAGCTCCTTGGGAAACTGAGGCAAGAGAATCACTTAAGCCCAAGAGTTGGAGGTTGCTGTGAGCTGTGATGCCACAGCACTCTACCCAGGGTGACAGCTTGAGGCTCTGTCTCAACAAAACAAAAAGAAAAGAAAAATTAGCTGGGCATTGTGACAGACACCTGTAGTCCCAGCTATTCAGGAGGCTGGAGCAAGAGGATCACTTGAGCCTACAAGTTTGAGGTTATACTGAGCTATGACACCATGGCACTATACCAGGGCAACAAAAAAAAAAAAAAAGAGAGAGAAATCCTTCCCTGCATCAAGTTCATAGTGATAGTCACATATACCTACATTTTCTTCTATTATACACATTAAATATCTTTTGAATGTGTTATTGTTTATTCCATTTTCAAATTCTTATTTGTTATTAGAGCTCTACTCTAGATCTAAACTGTAGAAAGTTCCTGCCCAACCCAGAGAAGAATATTTCTGTAGCTCTGTTGTCTAGATCAAAAACTCTCAATGTAGAATAAAATGGGAGTGTGCAAGGGGTACATAGCAAAGCAGGATCAGCTAATGGAAAGATAAATGATGTTAAAATCAGTGCCCTGGAGATCCTTAAGGGGCAAGACCTTAAGCCCAGAGAAGAGTGAGCAAATGCTTCATGTGTAGCCTAACAGCCACAATCAATGCAGATATGCTTACCACATTTTTGT
The DNA here is from genome assembly GCA_963573935.1 of Arctocebus calabarensis. NCBI lineage: Eukaryota > Metazoa > Chordata > Mammalia > Primates > Lorisidae > Arctocebus > Arctocebus calabarensis. The sequence continues at coordinate 13,489 of CAUYON010161731.1, read as the reverse complement.
CAAATGTCTATCGGGGCCATGCTTACCACATGTTTGTCAAACGTCTAGCAGGACCATGCTTATCATATGTTTGTCAAACGTCTAGCAGGAACATGCTTATCATGTTTGTCAAATGTCTAGCAAGGCCTTGAAGATACCCTTTAGTATATAAGTCACTTCACAACTATGGGTCAGGTCTAATAAAAAAATCAACTACTTCAAAGAGAGCAATTTTTTGGATAAAATTCCTAGCAGGTGTCCCACAAAGGGGAACCTTGCTTCCTCGTGTCTTTGGCTCAGCTTTGGAACTGGGAGTTGCTCTTCAGCGTCCAGCACTAGTGCTTCTTTGTGAACATCTATCACTTACTGTCTTCCACCTGCCCCCAGGATTGCGTCCAACACCCGTTTGTGCCCAATAGTTGTAGACATGGTTCACTTGTACCCTCTGCTCTGTCCAGTCAGAACCAGAGGGCCTCCATGACCCTTGATGCCATATCAAGCTGATGAGAACAGGCTTCCAGCTGTAACTTCCCTGTCCGTGACCTCATGGAGGCTATTGCTTGTTCTAGCAAACCCAAACCTTTATGATACTTTCCACCTACGCTAATGGTCTAATTGGCAATCGTCCTAGCAAAGGAGGCATTTCCACAGATAAGAAATAATCTCTTTCCACCGGTGTGACTTGTGTCAGCCATAGGTCACCCTTTGTTGGAAATCTATTTTCCTTCCACCAGGTGATGCAGCTTTCCCTGCTGTCCACTCTAGGGATGTCACTGCAGCCCTGCCCAGGGTCTCACTACTCAGGGTACTTTTCCCCCAAGTCTGCCTCCTTAGTGAAAAGGTACTGCCTGGAACACTTTTCTTTCTGCCACTTCCATATTCTCTCTGCCCTGAAATAACCCAGGAATCTGAGACTCTGACATCCTGGACCTCTAAAATCATTGCCGATGGATTCTTCTCTGTGCCATGCTATAAAAGCGCCGATGGTCAGCACTCTACACAGAAGCAAAGTCTGTGTCTGGAGAGCTCTCAGACCAGAGAGATCTGATCTGTCGTCAGAGGTGCTGACTACCACACAAGCCACAAAAGCTTAGCTTCAAGAACTGTGGGTCTGAAGTTATTTTCTGCTTTCTTCACAGTCCCAGGTGGGCTATTACCACTCCCAGTGTTCCTTCTCTGCAAGAAAACCTCCACCTGACCAACCCTGAGCTACAGGTGCTCTACAAGCCCCATGTGACATTCCAGTCACTTAGAGTTCATAGCTCTGTCCTGGGCATAAAGGTAAGGCTTTGGTCATGGACACACAGTTCTGTCCTGGGCATATGGGTAAAGCTCAGGTCATGGGCACACAGTTCTGAATCGGGCATTCAGGTAAGGCTTAGGTCACAGATACACGGTTCTGTCCTAAGCATAGAGGTGAGAATTAGGTCATGGGCATACAGGTGAGGCTTAGGTTACCGGCACAGGCTGACTGCTGACAAAGGATGCAGAAAGCTACCAAGGATGGCCCAGTTGCACGATGGTGCCACTCCTAAGTGATTTGGTCTGCATGCCCAGGACAGAGCTGTACATTGTTGAGGTTTACCTGCAAAGAAGGAGCACTGGCCACATTAATTAATGTATAGGAATTTAGATAAATCCTATGTTCTTTCTCATGAATAAGATCCTATCTTTTCTTTATTGTTATTTGGCTTTTATTGGTTATCCTTCAATGGTTCCCTTAAGTGTTTAGCCTAAAAAACAACCAAAAAAGCCCAAAGTCTAAGATTAATCTCTGGTCACTTTCTGGGCTTACCACACTGGCTAGTGAACACAGCCCATCCTCACCTCTGACCCTATCTTCTTTGTCTACATTGCCAAGAATTTTAATTTTGCCTGTTTGAAAAACAAAAAAGAATACAAGTTTTAAAAACATTATATCCACAGAGTATTATTCATTTCTGTATTCACTATTTTTTCCTGATCTGATTCCTCCCTGGGGGCACTGGAAGTGGTGGCTACCCACTCAGGCTCCAAAGCCAGATGGTCTGGATTAGACCCTGGGCTCTGCCACTTTACACCTGTGTGATCTTGGGTAAGTAACTTTACCTTTCTGCCTTTAGTTTTTCCATCTGTCAAATGAGGATAATTATAATAGCTATCTTGTAAGATTGCTGTGGGAATTAAATGACTTAATGCCTTTGCTCAGTACCTTTTCACATAGTAAGTTTGCTATTGTTGTTTTCCCATCAGAGCTCTTTTTTTTCTCCTGATAGAAAGTCTGCTGTCTAACTAATTATCATTCCTTTGTTAGTAATCTGTAGTTTCTCTTTTGAGATGTGAGTTTATTTTTACTTACCTTACTCTGTACCTTGTATTCACTTTCAATCTGAGGGATTCTACCTTTCTTCAAATCTGTCAAGGCATTAGCCACGTTCTCTTTGAATAACACTTCTCTTCCAGTCCTTCTATTTTCTCCTGGGACTTGTGTTTGAGCCTCTCTGCATATCATCCACCTCTCTTACTGGCTCTTTGTCGGTATTTGATTACACTACCATTTTATTGGTCACTATCATCCCAACTAGGATTATAATAAAGAAGTGGGCCATTATGTTTAAAGAGTGCCCAGGAAGTAATGTTTTAAAAGTTCTCTCATAAAAACCATGATCTGTCTGATATTGCTCTTGGCTAATACAGGGCTGATGTTATAAAGGAAAAGATGTCAGACACAAGTAGTCAATTGATTCTCTTTGCCTTATGTATGGTTCAGGAATGGGTTTTTCCCCTAAATCTCACCTGGCCAACCCTCATATTCATCCTCTCTCTTCCTTTCAATAAATAAGGTAACCAAGGGGAAGTGGTCCACTGGTTCATCCAGGGACACACAGCGAATCCTATTTCTCTCTCTAGGGCAGCATGTGGTCACCTTCTCCTTTGCTACCACCCTAGACCACACTACCTGGACCACTGCAGCTAACTGTTCCATACCCATTTTTGTTCTTTATTTCCATCCACCTGCATCCCTTCAGCTAGAGTGAGCTATTAAAAATCTAAAACTGATCATGGATGGTCCTCAATTTTTTTTTTCTTTTTTTTGAGACAGAGTTTCTTTATGTCGCCCTCGGTAGAGTGCTATGATGTCACAGCTCAAAGCAACCTCAAACTCGTGGGCTTAAGTGATTCTCTTGCCTCACCCTCCCAAGGAGCTGTGACTACAGGCGCCCACCACAACGCCCAGCTATTTTTTGTTGCAGCTGTCATTGTTGTTTAGCTGGCCCAGGCTGGGTTGAAACCCGCCAGCTTCGGTGTATGTGGCTGGCACCGTAACCACTGTGCTATGGGCACTGAGCCCTCAGATGTTTTTTTAAAATAGGTTTTATTTTGTAGAGCAGTTTTAGGTTTATAGCAAAATTGAACAGAAAGTAGACTTCCCACACAGTCCCTGTCTCTACACACTTGCCATTCCACCGCTATCAACACCCCAGTGCCAGAGTAGTACACTGGTTACAATCAGTGAATCTACATTGACATGTACCCCACAGTCCATAGTTTTCATTAGCCTTCACTTTGGTGTGGCACATTCGATGGGCTTGGAAAACTGTATAACCACATGCAGTTACCATTATAGTATCAGATCGAAAAGTTTCACTGCCCTAAAAATCCTCTGTGCTCTGCTTTGCCTAGTCATTCCTCCCATCGGTCTAACCCTTGGCTATCACTGTTCTTTTTATTGTCTTCATGTTTTTGACTTTTCCAGAAGGTCATATAGTTGGAATCACACAGTATGTAACCTTTTAGATTGGCTGCTTTTACTTGGCAATATTTTTAAGTTTCCTCCTTGTCCTTTCATGGCTGATAAATCATTTTCCTTTTACCACTGAATAATGTTCCATTGTCTGGACGTACCACAGTTTATTTATCCATTCATTTACTGAAGGACATCTTTTTAAAATTTTTTTTGAGGCAGAATCTTATTTTGTTGCCCTCAGTAGAGAGCTGTGGAGTCACAGCTCACAGCAACCTCCAACTCTTAGGCTTAAGCGATTCTCTTGCCTCAGCCTCCCACATCTGTAGTGTGGGACTACAGATGCCCACCACAATGCTCGGCTATTTTTTTGTTGTTGCAGTTGTTATTGTTGTTTTAGCTGGCCCGGGCTGGGTTCGAACCCACTACTCTCAGTATATGTGGCTAGTGCCCTAGCCACTGAGCTATGGGCGACACCCTGAAGGACATCTTGATTGCTTACAAGTTTTGGTAACTATATACAAACCTATTATAAGCATGCTTGTACAGGTTTTTGAGAGGACATAAGTTTTCAACTTCTTTAGATTACTATGATACCAAAGAGTACAAATGCAGTATCATATGGTAAGAGTATGGGGGGTTTTTTTGAGACAGAGTCTCATTGTGTTGCCCTCTGTAGAGGGCTGTGGTGTCACAGTTCACAGCAACCTCAAACTCTTGGGCTTAAATGATTCTCTTGCCTCAGCCTCCCAAGTAGCTGGGAGTACAGGTGCCTGCCACAACACCCAGCTAATTTTTTGTTGTAGTTGTTGTTATTGTTATTTGGCAGACCTGGGCTGGGTTCGAACCCACCAGATCCGGTGTATATGGCTGGTGCTCTAGCCGCTGAGCTACAGGCACTGAGCCAGTAAGAGTATGTTTAGTTTTATAGAAAGTCGCAATTTGGTAGTTACAAAAATTGATTCAAGATGGGTGAAAGATTTGAATCTAAGGCCTGAAATGATAAAAATCCTAGAAGAAGAGTGTGGGAAAACCTCTTGAAAATGTAGGCCTGAGGAAAGATTTTATGAAGAAGACATCCATGGCAATTGCCACAGTAACAAAAATTAACAAATGGGACTTAATTAAATGGAAAGCTTCCGCATAGCTAAGGAGACAACAACCAAAGCAAATAGACAATGTTCAGAATGGGAAAAGATATTTGCGTATTATGAATCTGACAAAGACTTGTTAACTTAGATCTATAGAGAATTCAAATTAACCACCACCAACAAAAAGAGCTAACATTCCCATCTATCACCGGGCAAGAGACATGAACAGAACCTTCTCTGAGGAAGATAGACAAATGGCTAACAAACACGAAAAAATGCTCATCATTCCTAATCATCAGAGGAATGCAAATAAAAAAAACCACCCTGAGATATCACCTAACCCCAGCAAGATTAGTACACGTTATAAAGTCCCAAAGTTGCATGGATGTGGAGAGAGTAGAACACTTTTACACTGCTGGTGGGACTGCAAATACAGAGTCTTTGGAAAGAAGTATGGAGAACCGTCAAAGAACTCAGATTAGATCTCTGATTTGATCCCACAATCCCACTACTAGACATCTACGTAGAAGAAAAACAATACTTTTATCATAAGGAAATATGCACTAGATTATTTATTACAGCTCAATTTACAATTGCCAAAATGTGGAAACAACCTAAATGCCCATCAACTCAGGAATGGATTAACAAACTGTGGTATATGTATACCTTGAATACTATTCAGCCATAAAAAAAGGTAGTGACTTTACATCTTTCATATTAATGTAGATGGAGTTGAAACACATTCTTCTTAATAAAGTACCACAAGAATGGAAAAGCTATGGTGCGGGGGCTTACGCCTGTAGTCCTAGTACTTGGGAGGCCGAGGTGGGCAGATTGCCTGAGCTCACAGGTTGGAGACCAGCCTAAGCCAGAGCCAGACCTCATATCTAAAATAGCCAGCTGTTATGGTGGGCGCCTGTAGTTCTAGTTACTTGGGAAGCTAAGGCAAGAGAATCACTTGAGCCTAGGAGTTTGAGGTTGCTGTGAGCTATGATGCTACAGCACTCTACCCCAGGGCGACAAAGTGAGACTCTGTCTCAAAAAAAAAAAAAGAATGGAAAAGCAAATACCCAATATATCAATGCTAATATGAAGCTAGTAGACGATCTATTTCACTTATATCAATTCAAATTGTGGGAAGGGGGACTGAGGGGGGGTTCAGGTGCTCCCGCTGAATGGACGGATGTATAGTACACCTTCTGGGTGTGGGACATAATTGCAAGACTGATGCTACCTATGAAATTCAAATATTGTGACTTGGTTGCTTGTACCCTCACATTGACCTGAAAATTTAAAAAATGCACAATGAAAAAAAAAAAAGGGAAGGAAACCACAAAGCTATCTTCCAAAGTGGCTGTATCATTTTGAGTTCCTGCTCGCAATGAATGCCTGTTGTTTCACATTCTCACCAGCACTTGATGTTGTTAGTGCTCTGGATTTTGGCTGTTTTAGTATGTAGTGGTATCTCATTGTTTCTAATTACCTCATATTTCCTGGATGAAGATGATGTGGAACATCTTTTCGTATATGTATTGGTCATCTGCATAGCATCTTTGGTCCTTTTTTTAATTATTGAATTTTAAGTGTCCTTTATATATTTTGGATAACAGTCCTTATCAGATATATTTCTTTTCTTTTTTTATATCCATTTTTATTCTATTTTTTGATTTTTACATATACAGGTGTTTGTTAGGTTTCCACTTTTTGCCTTCACAGAATTAAAAAGGCTTAAAATTTAATAACAATAACAGTGTTTAAGGACTAGAAACAAAAACCTTGAAAAGAATGAACACAGATAAATACATTCAGAAAAGAAATCAGATGATTACTGCATCAAAATATTAAGCAATATTAATAACAATAATACAAAGAAAGTAACATTCACATTGTCAAATAAGAATATGTCTATTATAGAATGCTTTAACTCTGAGGCTCAGTATGGCTCAATAATAAGTTAACTTCTTATTTTTTTTCCAAAGTCTCGAAAAATAGACAACTAATATTCATAAATAAAGGTAAAAGATAATTTCAAAAAACAGGTCAGATGTTTGTAATTTCCCTTTATGACAATATATTTTCTCCAATTTTAATATCAAGTATATCCAGATTAAGTAGAATGACTTTGAAATATTTCTTCTTTTGCTATTGTCTATAAGATTTGGCATGATCTGTTTTTCAGAGTCTCACTTAGTCGCCCTCAGCAGAGTGCTGTGACATCATAGCTCACAGTAACCTCCAGCTCTTGGGCTTAGCCGATTCTCTTGCCTCAGCCTCCCAAGTAGTTGGGACTACAGGTATCCACCACAATGCCCAGCTATTTTTTTGTTGTTGTTGCAGTTTGGCCAGGGCTGGGTTTGAACCCACCACCCTCAGTATATGGGGCCAGCACCCTACTCACTGAGCCACAAGTGCCGCCCATATCAGATATATTTCTTGCAAATATTTTCTCCAAGTCTCTGATATGCCTTTTCCCATTGACAGTGTCATTCACAGAGCAGAAATGTTTAATTTTAATGAAGTCTAGCTCGCAATTCTTTCTTGTGTGCATTATGCCTTTAGTGTTCTATCTAGAAAGTCATCACTAAACACAAGGTCATGTAGATTCTTCTGCGTTATCTTCTAGGAGTTTTGCATTTCACATTTAGGTCTGTGATCCATTTTGAGTTAATTTTTGTGAAGAATGTAATGTCCATTGAGGGTCTTTGTGTTGCGTGTGGATCCAGTTGTTCCAGCACCATTTGTTGAAAAGGCTATCTTTTCTCCATTATATTGCCTTTGTTCCTCTCTCAAAGATCAGTGGAATAGATTTATATGGATATATTTCTGGGTTCTCTGTTCTGTTCCACTGATCTAATTGTCTACTTTTTTAGAATACCACAGTGTTTTAATTACTGTAGCTTTATAGTAGGTCTTGAAGTCAGGTAGCATCAGTCCCCCAACTTTGTTCTTTTCCTTCTACACTATTGGGTTGACTATTTGGGGTCTTTTGCATCTCAATATAACTTTTGGAATAAGTGTGTCAATATCTACAATGAATAGCTAGTATTTTGAGTGGGATTTCATTGATTCTATACATCAAGTTGGAAAGAACTGACATCTTGACATCATTGAGTCTTCCCATCAATGAACATGAAATATCGCTTCAGCTATTTAGTTCTTTAATTTCTTTCAATAGAGTTTTGTAATTTTCCAGTTATAGATCTTGTACATACTTTAGAGATTTATACTGAAGTATTTCATTTTGGGGGTGCTGATGCAAATGGCATTGTGTTTTTAATTTCAAATTCCACTTGTTCATTGATATGTATAGGTATATAGGAAAGCATTGCTTTTTGTATATTAACCTTTTATTCTGCAATCTTACTATAATCACTTTTTAGTTTCAGGAGTGGGGTTTTCTTTGTTAATTTTTTTTATTTGCTACATAGACAAGCATGTAATTTGTGAACAAAGACAGTTTTATTTCTTCCTTCCTAATCAATATACTTTTAATTTCCTTTTCTTGTCTTGTGGTATTAACTAGGACTTCAAGTGTGATGTTGAAAAGAAGTGCTGACAATGGTCATTTTGCATTGTTCCTTATCTTTAGTAGGAAGTTTCTAATTTCTTACAAGTATGATATTAGCTGCAGGTTTTTTGGTAGATATTCTTTAACAAATTGAAGAAGTTGGACACACCTGATTGAAGATGTGAGTAGCAGCTTCTGTGTAGCTGGATGCAGTGAGAGTGGGGAGAGAAGACTCCAGGCATCTCTGGCCAGTGGGTTTCGCCCAGAAGCTTCCCTTTGGTGATATAGAAAGTCAATGAGAGACTTCTGGACCCACAAGGAGGACAGAAGCGGTGGAAAACTGGCAAGTGGTAGGTGCGTTTGCTCTGTCGGAGGCTGCCTGCAGCTGTAATCATAGCAACGACGAGATTGCAAGCAGGAAAAGCCTTACTTGGGGGCTGTTCTGGTTTTTTTGGACTTGGACATTCGATTGAACTGCCTTGGGAGATCTTGGGCCGGTGTGCAGGTGACTTTGGGTGTTGTCTGGGGCCCCAGACTGAGCCGCTGAGCCGGAAAGGAGCTAATATCATTCAGCTGTGAGCTGCCTCTGAGTGTTGCAGTTCCAGGATTGGCCTGGAGAACTTGGATGAGTAATCTAGTGACTGAGCTGCCCAAAGCGGGGATTGAGATGCTGGGCAAGTGGGGAGATCTGAGTGTGTGGCAGATTGTCACCCATGGCCCTCAGGGACATAGGGGAAGATTGGACTTGGCACACTGGATAAGCAGGCAGCCACACCAGGAGAGATCCCAGGGATAAGTGCTGTCCCTGGAAAGCTTCTGCTTGGCCAAGTTTTATGGCTTGGAGAGTCTTTTGAGTGGGCTGAGGAGTTATTTGGGCTTCCAAGCCTGCAGGGTCTGAGTAATCAGCAGAGGCCTCCAGTCCCCATCTCGTACAGCTGTATCAACATTGTGATTAACATCTCATACCTCAGAAGTCCACCTGTTACCCAGTCAATACTTAGCAAGATATATATACTGTTTGGTTTCTTGGTTTGGGAGATTTTGTTTAATGTTTTTTTGTTTTTTGTTTTTGTTAATTTCAACATTTTTCCTTGACTTTTTCTTTCTTTCTTTTTTTTTTCACCATGCTAGTTTAATACAATCTTACATTTTTGCCTTCTTTAACAACTAGAATTTCATTTTTGCTAGTGTTTCTGTCCCTATTATTTGTTTTTTTCCCCCTAATTTTATCCCATAAGGGTCTTTGCTTATTTGTTTTGGTTCAAATTACAGTATTTTTGTCTTTCCTCTCTACCTGGTGGAGGTGGGGTATTGTGTCTGAGCCGGCTGGCAAAGAGCTGTTGACCTCAAGGGAATCACCCAACCCAATACCCCTGGAAGTTTGGGGTCTTTAAGGGTGGGCCATAGTACCCTACTACACACCTATATTTCTCCTGTTTCTGTCTTTCAGTGCCTTTCTTCTTTTTGTTAATATTTTCATTTACTCACCCCCTCTTCTTTCTCTTTGTCTATTTTTTTCCTCTTCTTTACATGCTTTTCCCCTTCTTGCTCTTCAATCTTTTCATCCTTCTGGTCTCGCACCAAAAGGACTCATTAATATTTTAGGCCAGTGGTACAGTAACTTAAAGAGCAAAAAGAAGTGAAAGGAAAATTAGGGTAAGGAAACAGATACAAGAAAGCACTCACGAAGAAGAATCAGCAGAGAAATCCTGGCAACATGAAATCCCAGGCCAGAGTAACCCCTTCTAGGGATCTTGAGATAGCTACTGCAGAAGATTCCTCCTATAAAGAAATGTTAGAAATGACAGAAGGGGAATTTAAAATACAGATAATGAAAACAATGAAGGAAATTGCTGAGAAAGTGGAAAACAATCAAAAAGCAATGAAAGAAATTGCTGAGAAAGTGGATAATACCCAAAAGGAAATTCAAAAACAGAATCAAATAAGAGATGAATAGTATGAAGAATATAGAAAGGATATAGCAGAGCTGAAGGAACTGAAGCAGTCAATTAGGGAACTCAAGGATACAATAGAAAGTATCAACAACAGATTAGATCAGGGGTCCTCAAACTACGGCCCTCGGGCCACATGAGTTGGTGTGAATTGTATTTGTTCCTATTTTGTTTTTTACTTCAAAATAAGATATGTGCAGTGTGCAAAGGAATTTGTTCATAGTTTTTTTTAAAAAACTATAGTCCAGCCCTTCAACGGTCTGAGGGACAGTGAATTGGCCCCCTGTTTAAAAAGTTTGAGGACACCTGGATTAGATAATGCAGAAGAAAGAATCTCAGAGGTAGAGTATAAAGCTCTTGAGATAACTCAGATAGTTAAAGAAGCCGAAAAGAAGAGAGAGAAAGCAGAACATTCACTGACAGAATTATGGGACTTTATGAAGCATTCAAACATATGAGTTATAGGTATCCCAGAAGGGGAAGAAGAATGCCCCAGAGGAATTGAAGCCATTCTATAGAATATTATAAATGAAAAATCCCCAAATATCACCAAAGATTCTGACATACTCCTTTCAGAGGGATATTGGTCCCCTGGTCACCTCAACTCAAATAGAACTTCTCCAAGGCACATTGTGATGAATTTATCTAAAGTCAGGAAAAAAGAAAAGATCTTGTAAGCTGCCAGAAATAAGCGCCAACCAGCCTACAGGGGCAGACCTATCAGGGTGACCATGGACTTCTCTAATGAAACTTTTCCAGCAAGAAGACAATGGTCATCTATCTTTAACCTACTTAAACTGAACAATTTCCAGCCCAGAATTGTATACCTTGCCAACCTAAGCTTTAAAATTGATGGAGAAATTAAATCTTTTATTGATATGCAAACATTGAGGAAATTTGCCACAACAAGACCAGTTTTGCAGGAAATATTTCAACCTGTCCTACACACTGACCATCATAATGGACCTTCAGCAAAGTAAGTACTCAGAAATTATAGAACAGAACCTTGTTTCCACAATGATGCATCAGACAAAACTAACCAATGGACTTTCACAAATTAAGATGACTAGAACGCTATCACACTTATCAATTATCTCAATAAATGTCAATGGCTTGAATTCCCCACTGAAGAGGCATAGATTGGCTGATTGGATTAAAAAACACAAGCCATCTATTTGCTGTCTGCAGGAAACACATCTCACGTCAAAAGACAAATTACAAATCAGAGTTAAGTGTTGGAAGTCAATTTTTGATGCAAACGGAACTCAGAAGAAAAGAGGGGTTGCAAACTTATTCTCAGATACATGTGGATTTAAAGCAATTAACGTCAAAAAGATAATGATGGTCACTTCATATTGGTTAAGGGAAAAATACAACAAGAAGACATTTCAATTTTAAATATTTATGCACCCAATTTAAATGCTCCCAGATTCCTGAAACAGACCTTTCTTAGTCTGAGCAATATGATATCCTATAACACAATAATAACAGGGGATTTCAACACCTCTCTCTCAGAGCTGGACAGATCCTCTAAACAGAAATTAAAGATATTAGAGATTTAAATAAGACCTTAGAACAACTCTGCTTGATAGATGTATATAGAACACTCCATCCCAAAGATATAGAATATACATTCTTCCCATTGTCCTATGGAACATTCTCTAAAATTGATCATATCCTAGGACACAAAACAAACCTCAGCAGGATCAAAAGAATTTAAATTCTACCTTGCATTTTTTCAGACCAGAAGACACTAAAAGTGGAACTCAACACCAACAAAAATGCTCAATGTCACACAAAGGCATGGAAGTTAAACAATTTTATGCTGAATGACACTTGGGTGCAGGAAGAAATAAAAAAGGAAATCATTCATTTCCTTGAGAATAACAACAATGAAGACACAAACTACCAAAACCTACGGGATACAGCAAAAGCAGTCCTGAGAAGAAAATGTATTGCTTTAGAAGCCTACATTCAAAAAACAGAGAGAGAGCATATCAACAAACTCACAAGCCATCTGATGTAATTGGAAAAAGAAGAACAATCTAAACCTAAACCTAGCAGAAGAAAAATATCCACAATTAAATCAGAGATCAATGAAATTGAAAACAAAGAAACATTCAGAAAATTAATGAAACAAAAACTTGGTTTTTTGAAAAAATAAATAAAATAGACAAGCCTTTGGCCAGACTAACTAGAAATAAAAAGGTAAAATCTCTAGTAACCTCAATCAGAAATGATAAAGAGGAAATAACAGCTGATGCCACAGAAATACAAGAGATTATCTCTGAATACTATCAGAAACTTTATTTCCAGAAATTTGACAATGTGAAGGAAATGGATCAATATTTAGAATCACACCCTCTCTCTAGACTTAACCCAGATGAAATAAATCTCTTGAACAAACCAATTTCAAGCACTGAGATCAAAGAAACAATAAACAATCTTCCAACAAAAAATGCCCTGGTCCGGATGGCTTCACACCAGAATTTTATCAAATCTTCAAAGAAGAGCTTATTCCCATACTACAGAAATTATTCCAAAAACTTGAGGGGGAATAAATTTTCCCCAATATGTTCTATGAAGCAAATATCACCCTGATACCAAAACCAGGCAAAGACCCAACTAAAAAGGAGAATTTCAGACCAATTTCACTAATGAATATAGATGCAAAAATTCTCAACAAAATCTTGGCCAATAGATTACAGCTTATCATCAAAAAGTCATACATCATGATTAAGTAGGTTTTATCCCAGGGATGCAAGTCTGGTTTAATATTCACAAGTCCATAAACATTATTCACTATATCAACAGAAGCAAAACCAAAGATTATATGATCCTTTCAATAGATGCAGAAAAAGCATTTGATAAAATCTAGCATTCTTATCTAATTGGGACACTGAGGAGTATAAGCATAGGTGCCACATTTCTTAAACTGATTGAAGCTATCTATGACAAACTCACAGCTAATATTTTACTGAATGGAATAAAACTAAAAGCTTTTCCTCTTAGAACTGGAGCCAGACAAGGTTGTCTTCTGTCACCATTACCATTCAAGATAGTGCTGGAAGTTCTAGCCAATACAACTAGGCATGACAAGAAAATAAAGGGCATCCAGATGGGTGCAGAGGAGGTCAAATTCTCCCTTTTTGCGATGATATGATCTTATACTTAGAGAACCCCAAAGACTCAACTATAAGATGGTCACAAATTCTTTGACACTCTTCCCATGGAG
>CAUYON010161728.1:0-21049 GCA_963573935.1 Arctocebus calabarensis | reverse complement strand
GAATACATTTATGCCATTATGGGATTCAATATGTTGATTATTTGTACAAATTGGAGTGCTTACATCCTACTAATCAACATAGCCTTCCCCTCATTTATCCAATTACAGCATTAAGACATTTATGACATCTTTTCTTGCTACACTCCCCTTCACTCACCCCCCAAAGATGCGCTGGCTCCTTTTAGTCATTCTTTTCTACCCCAGGGCCTTTGCCCTTGGTATTTCCTCTGCCATCATGCTCTTATTTCTCTCTTTGCACAACTGCTTCTTTCTTATTCAGATCTCCTCTGCTTCATTGTGAACTCCGTGAGGACAGGGACTGTGTCTGTCCTGTTTATGTTGTATTTCCTGGTACACAGAAAGGGCTTAATAAGTATTTGTTGAATGAAGTAAGTAATTTTTTTTGTACCTGCTATGTGTCAGGCACTTTGCAAATATTAATTCATTTAATCTTTAATACATCCCTATGAGTTAAGTGTGATTGTTATCCTCATTTTGTAGATGAGACACAAGGAGGCAACATGAGTTACCCAAGGTCATGGGGCTTAGGAAGAGACAGAGCTGGGACTCAACTCTCGACTTATGCTGGCTCCCCTCTGACATATAGCTCCAAAGTGCACTTAAGCAGGCTCCTAACTGAGAAGGCCCAGGACTGTATCCATCCATATCCTTTGGATGGCTGGCGTGGACTTCCCCAGGAAGGAATTGAAGCAATTCTGGTGACCTCTCAGCTGGGGTTGTTAACTACTCTGGTTGTTCCACCTTTTCATTCTTGTTTATTATTAAAAACTCCACAGATTTGGCCAGGCACAGTGGCTGATGCCCATAATCCCTGCACTTTAGGAGGCTGAAGCAGGAGGATCACTTGAGGCCAGGAGATTGAGACCAGCCTGGGCAACATAATGAAACCCCCATCTTTATGAAAATAGAAAAATTAGCCAGACATAGTGGTGTACACCTATTGTCCCAGCTACTCATAAGGTTGAGCGAGGAGGATTGCTTGAGCCCAAGAGTTCAAGGTTGCAGTGAGCTATGTATGATCATACCACTGTACTCCAGCCTGAGTGACAGAGTGAGATCTTGTCTATTAAAAAAAAAAAAGAAAAGAAAGAAAGAAAGAAAAGAAAAACCCATAGATTAGGAGAAGAACCTCAGAAAGGAAAGAGGGTTCTCTACTCAATGAGAGATTTTCCCCATTCCAGTGCGAGATGCTGCCAAAGCCCAGAGGAGTGAACGTCCCTAGGAAGAAGCCAGGAATAGAGGGGCAGAATGCTTCCCTCTGGCCACAATGCCTTTTTGCCACCAGACTCTAATTTGCCTAGATCCTTGCTATTCAAAGTGAGGTGTGAGGACCAGCAGGAGCAGCATCACTTGGGATGCAGAATCTCAGCACACACACCCCCTCCACCTTCTGAATCGGAACCTATGTTGTAACAAGATCCCCAGGGGATTCGATAATTTGTGTGCAGAAAAGGTCAAGAAGCACTGACCTGGAGGGCAGCCCCTGAGAACAACCTCCTCCTCGTCAGACTGAGAGCTCCATAAGAGCCAGGGCTTTATCCTATGGTTGTGTCCTCAGGGTCCCTGCACAGTATTGGACAACTGGTAGGTACTCTAATGTTTGTTGAATGAACAAATTATGAAGGAATCTAGTCACATATAGCCAGCTTAGGCACAGATAGAATGACTTACTGTGCACATTGCACAGCCCTGCACCCTCCTGTGGCCCCTTTCTGCAAGCTATCCAGCAAAGAGGCCACCCCCAGCCCCAGGACTTCCCTCCTGCCCGTGATCCCTTGAGGGAGGCTCAACTCTGGACAAGACACAGAACAGGCTTGGCCTCTCCCTGTTCCTTCCATCTTTCCACCCCAAAAGTCCCAAAGGGAAACTTCTGAGGTATCCACGCTGTTTGTTGCTCTCTTCACCAAGGACATGGACTCCTTAGCACATGTGGCCTCCACAGTCGCTGGAAATCCAAGTCCCTCCCAAAGTGCAAAAGGTGCTGCCAGGTGCTGGCTACCAAGCCCTTAAACTGCCTGTGGAACCAAAATAAACCCGTGTTGATATGGAAACGGGTCAAATTATTTTAAGAAAAAAATTTCTTCTTCATTAAATCGTGTTGTTATGGCAACCAGAATTAGGAAAGAAACTTGGCCATGGAGGTTACGGGCAATGTTTGGGGACTGAGAGTTTTCAGAATAGTGAAAAACAATTTGGAAGCACATCTTCCTAGCCTCTGGCTCTGCCCAGAGAAGGGGGATGAAGGCCAGTGGAGTATTCAGCTGCCCCACCTGGGGTGGGCTTGGTCACTGGGGGCCCTGCCTGCGGTGGTGCAGCCTGAGGCCATAAAGGATTGCCTGGGAAAAGAAACTAATTGAGGGGGACATCCAGACTAGAAGAGGTCCAGCACGGTCCAGTGTGCAAGTAGGCCCTCCACTCTTTGCTGGAGGAGTGGCCCAACTTCCTGCAATTCAGGGAAGGCAGGAGGGTTAAACAAAAATAACAATGGCTACTTTTTTTTTTTTTTTTTGAGACAGAGCCTCAAGCTGTTGCCTTGGGTAGAGTACCATAGTGTCACAGCTCACAGCAACCTCTAATTCCTGGGCTTAAGTGATTCTCTCGCCTCAGCCTCCCAAGTAGCTGGGACTACAGGCACTGGCCACAACGCCAGGCTATTTTGGGATTGTAATTGTCATTGTTGTTTGGCAGACCGGGGCTGGATTCTAACTCTCCAGCTCTGGTGTATGTGGCTGGCGCCTTTGCCGCTTGAGCTACAGGTGCTGAGTCTACAATGGCTACTTTTTATCTGGTCTTTACTGTGAGCCAGGCACTGACTGAGCTGAGCACTTGGCACGCTCACCTTTAATCCTTGAAACAACCGCATGAAGCATTGTTATTATCTTTTTTTTTTTTTTTTTTGAGACAGAGTCTCACTATTTCACCCTCGGTAGAGTGCTGTGGTGTCACAGCTCACAGCAACCTCAAACTCTTGGCCTTAAGTGATTCTCTAGCCGCAGCCTCCTGGGACTACAGGTGCCCTCCACAACGCCCGGCTATTTTTTTTTGTTTGTTTGTGGTTTTTGGCCGGGGCTGGGTTTGAACCCACCACCTCTGGCATATGGGGCCTGGCTATTTTTGGTTGCAATTGTCATTGTTGTTTGGCAGGCCTGGGCCAGGTTCGAACCTGCCAGCCCTGGTGTATGTGGCTAGTACCCTAGCCACTAAACTACTGGCGCCAACATTATTATTATCTTGATTTTGCAAATATGGAGACTGAGTCTTAGCTTAATGAGGTGACTTATCCAAGGTCACACATTAAGTACAGAACTGGAAGTGGAATCTCATGCTCCACTTGGAGCCTCTGCGGCCAAGTCAAGGAGCTATTAAGCTCAAACACAGAACCAGACTGTTACTTTATGCCACATTCATTCATTCATTTAAAAATCCTTTAGCAAGCACCCACTCTATGCCAGACCTTGAGGAGAACCTAGACACTTCCTTTTTGCCTTCAAGGAGTACAAAGACCCTTCTCAGGGAGTGGGTGAACCTTGCACTGCGGTGAGTATGGATACAAGGTGACCCAGACAGGCTGCTGGGCAACCAGAGAACCAAGTATCCAGACCTTACTGGTGAGTGAGCCAAACACCCGCTGCTCCTCAAAGGGGCCCTCCCCTTCCTTCTGATCTCCCTCTTCCAGATATTCCAAAAGGCTCCTCAGACTCAGGAAACACTGGCCTTTTGAGTAGGAAGCGGAGAAGTTGAGGGGCACAAGGTAACAGAGGAAAGGGGTGATATCACCTGAAACTCCAAAGGTTAGGAAGTTGCTTTGGAGGAAAAAAAGAGTCAGAAGGACCAACCTAAGTTGAGTTTTCTGCTTTCTGCTCTACAGCCCTGAGAAATGCACCACGAACTTTGGTAGTTGCAGAGTTTAAGAGGCTGCTCTGAGGTGTTCCAGAAGCTCTAGAAAGAGGGTGCTCCTTCCCACTAAGCCTGGCCATAAGTGCCAAGTTCTAGGCATTTCTTAAACCATAGCAAAATCGATTGCTTCTTTTGACATTTTCAGTTGGTTTTAAATGAATAGCACTGAAGCCTCTGCCCCCTTCTCGTTCTGGCCTTGAGTAGGCTACTGTTGTGAGATTATCCCCATCCGGTTGTGTGCTGGTTTGCTCAGTGTTATGCAGCTGTCACCTGGGCTGAGGCCTGCTGAATAGGGGCCTAAGAAGAAGCCCCACTTCCACCCCAAGACAAAGCCTTCAGGGTCACCAGCCCGGGACTCCAATAGGGCAGGCCTGTGGCCGGCCTGGAGGCACTCTCACCCCAGCAGACTCTAGTGCTCATCACTGAGCACAAAGCGGGTATATAGTCAGGACCACCCACACACATTCGAGTCTTGTACAGTTTTCAATAGGGGTGTAAAGTTTACCACCGATTGTCCGTTCTCATTTAATCCTCACTGTGAAGTAGATACTATTTTTCCCACCTTAGAGAATCTAAAAGAGTGGCTTTCACAGGGGTAGTAACATACCCAACGTCACACAGCTTGGAAGTCACAGAGCTGGGATCAAGAACTGCAGAGTTTCTCATCCCTAACTGCTTACTGGGCCAGAAGAAGCACCCAGAAAACTGCATTATGACTCTGGCAACGGCCTCAGCAGCACCTACCAAGCACTTACCAAGCACTGTTTGCATTAGCCCAGTGTTACTGAACACATTACCTATTGGAATGAGATGTGATTAGGAAACCATAACTGTTTTTGCAGGGAAATTAATTGTAAAATTAAGTGGATTGGAAAATTAACTGCTAGATAAACCTGAATTTAAGTGTAGGCCTATTGTTTACTAACCATATGGCCTAGACAATTTACGGAGCCTGTCTCAGTCGGCTTTGAAATGAAAAATTATTGTAGGAACTAGAGATAATGTATCTACAGGGCTTGCCTGATGTCTAATGTATAAGAGGGACTCTATAAATGTTTTTTTAAGAATCTAATAAGTTGTAACTAATCGATGGGCATGTATGGGCACAAAGAGAAGTAAAAGTTAATTGGAAATCAGGGATGGGCTCAGGGAGGGTTAAAAACCCACACAACAGGTACAAAAATGAACACTATGCAGGTGATAGGCACACTAATAGCCCTGACTTAAGCATTATAAAAGCTATCTATGTAACAAAAATATTTGTTTACACTTAATATTTCAAAATTTAAAAATAAAAAAATAAAGAACAAACAGAATCATCTAGGGAGGCTCTTACAACAGCCTTTGCTGAAACCCCACTCAGACCAACTCAATCAAAATGCCTAAGGGTGGGGCAGCACCTGTGGCTCAGCAAGTAGGACGCCGGCCCCATATACCGAGGGTGGCAGGTTCAAACTGCAACAACAACAACAAAAAATAGCCGGGCGTTGTGGCGGGCGCCTGTAGTCCCAGCTACTTGGAAGGCTGAGGCAAGAGAATCGCCCAGGAGTTGGAGGTTGCTGTGAGCTGTGTGACGTCACAGCACTGTACCGAGAATGATAAGGTGAGCCTCTGTCTCTAAAAAGAAACTCCTAAGGCTGGAGTCCAGGTATGACCCCCACTTGGTTTTAAGGTGCAGGCAGGAGTTAAGATTCCCTGTCCACCTGCAGTCCCATGCCCACCCTAAGTCCTCATTTGGGAAGAAAGACAGATTCACTTGTGGAGGAAATGGTATTGTGTATTCAAGCACACAACAGTCATTTCCTGGGCACCTCTCTAGATTAGGCTAGGTGGGGTTCCAGAAACGGAGGCCGTGATCCCTTCCCTCAAGGAGCTCTCAACCAGTGAAAAAACAGAAATCATTAGGCAGTCGCAGCCCACTACAGTCAAGGCTGCAGCTAGGGTGCTGGGTTTAAGATCAGGCTGCAGCGGACAGGTGTAAACTCCATCAAAAGCTAAAGTTAAGACCTGTAATGGCAGCAGTTCCACGGTAGCATCCTAGCAGCAGGGAGAGGCTGCATCTGGGGTGCTGGGTTTAGGATCAGGCTGCAGCGGACAGGTGTAAACTCCATCAAAAGTTAAAGTTAAGACCTGTAGTGGCAGCAGTTCCATGGCAGCATCTTAGCAGCAGGGAGGGGCTGCACAGACCCTCCACATACTCTCACTCAGTCCCCCTCAGAATTAGGAGCAGGTATTTGCAAAGACAGTTGGCTGAAGTCAGCTTCACTCATTTATTCACTCAACATGCATTTTACAGAGCACCTACTGTATGACAAGCACTG
This sequence comes from Arctocebus calabarensis, assembly GCA_963573935.1. Classification (NCBI taxonomy): domain Eukaryota; kingdom Metazoa; phylum Chordata; class Mammalia; order Primates; family Lorisidae; genus Arctocebus; species Arctocebus calabarensis. The sequence continues at coordinate 14,810 of CAUYON010161728.1, read as the reverse complement.
TAGATATGCTGGTGACCAAGACAGGCAAGGTCCCTGACTTCAGAGAGTTTACAGTCCAGTATAGGATAAACAGACAGCCAACGATGAAACTGATAAACAAGGAAAGTCTCATATGGGAGTAAGTACTATGTACGAAAATCAGACAGAGTGATGTAGCTAGCTAGGGTGACACAGATTGGGGTGCCATAGAAGGATCAGAGAAGGTTTATCTGAGGAGTGATATTTGAGCAGAGATCCAAATGAAGGAAGGAAGCAAGCCATGTGACAATCTGGTGGAAGAATGTTCCAGGCAGAGGTAACAGCCAAGACAAAGGCCTTGAGATAGACCTGGCATGTCTGAGGAGCATCAAGAAGGGAAAAGGGCCAGCAAGGAGAGTGGTGGGTGATGAAGCCGGATGAGAGAACCAGAGGCCACATCATTCAGACCTTATAGATCATGGTAAGGACTTGGTGCTTTAGTGCAGTGTGATAAGAACCAATGAGATGTTGTGCTAGGGAGCAACAGGACGTGATTTACTTCTTTCTTACTAATAGCTGTATTGAGATATAATTCACAAACCATATAATTCACCCATTTAAAGCATTCAAATCAATGGTTCTTCAAATATTTCCAGGTATGTGCAACCATTATCACTATCTAATTTCAGACTGTTGTCATTATCCCAAAAAGGAAACCCTTTATGCATTAGCAGTCACTTCCACTTCTACCAATCCCACCCCTCACTGGCTGCTAGTAACTACTGATCAACTTTCCGTCATAATGGATCTCCCTATTCTGTACATATCACAGAAATGGAATCATAAAATGTGTGGCCTTTTATGATGGGCATCTTTCACTTAACATACAGTTTTCAAGATTCATCCGTGATGTGGTCTGAATCAGACCTCATCCCGTATTTATTGCCAAATTATGTTCCGTTGTATACTGACCACATTTATCTGTTCATTTATTTATGGACATTTGGGTTGTTTCCCCCAATTATGCATAATATTGCTATAAACATTCATGTACAAGTAGTTTATTTTTTATTTCAGGTTAATGTGAGGGTACAAACAACCAAGTCACAATATTTGAATTTGTTAGGTAGAGTCCCTCTTATAGTTATGTCCTGCACCCAAAGGGTATGCCACACACCCCTACATTGTGCCCATTCAGTGAAAGCATCCCAAACCCCCACTCCCCTCTCTCCTCACCCTCATTCCCTCATTCCTCCCACCTTGAATTGAAATGAGTTTTTCTCCTATGTGGTCATGAATTAGGTCATCTACTGGTTTCATATTAGTATTGAGTACACTGGATATTTGCTTTTCCATTCTTGTGATACTTTACTGAGAAGAATGTGTTTCAACTCCATCCAGATCAATACAAAAGATGTGAAGTCACCATCTTTCTATGGCTGAATAGTATTCCATGGTATACATATACCACAGTTTGTTAATTCATTCTTGAGTTTGTGGGCATTTAGGTTGTTTCCCCATCTTGGCGATTATAAATTGAGCTGCAATAAACAATCTAGTGCAAATGTCTTTATGATAAAAGGATTTTTTTTCTTCTGGATAGCTGCCTAGTAGTGAGATTGTGGAATCCAATGGAAAATCTAATTTGAGCTCTTTGAGGATTCTCCATACTTCTTTCCAAAGAGTTTGTATTAGTTTGCAGTCCCACCAACAGTGTAAAATTGTTCCCCTCTCTCCACATCCACACCAGCATCTGCAACTTTGGGATTTTGTGATGGGAGCTAATCTTACTGGGGTCAGGTGCTATCTCAGGGTAGTTTTGATTTGCATTTCTCTGATGATTAGTGATGATGAGCATTTTTTTCATATGTTTGTTAGAGACAGTTCTGTTCATTTCTTTTGCCCAGTGATAGATGACAGGTATGGACATCGGTTTTCAAATCTCTTGGGTAGATACTAAGGAGTGTAATTGCTAGGTCCTCTGGTAACTCTATGTATAAACTCTATGTTTAATCATTTGGGGAACTTCCAACCTGTTCTCCACAGTGGCTGTACCATTTCTCATACCCCCAGCAGTGTATGGCTCCAACCATTTCTCATACCCCCAGCAGTGAAGGACTCCAACTTCTCTATGCCCTCCCCAACACTTGGTATTGTCTGATTTCTGATTCTCGCCATCCTAATGGGATGAGGTGGCATCTCACTGTGGTTTGGTCTGCATTTCTGTGATGGCTAATGATGTTGAGCATCCTTTGTTGTGCTTATTTACCATGGGTTTATGTTCTATGGAGAAGTATCTATTCAGGTGCTTTACCTATTTTTAATTAGGTTATTTATGTTTTTATTACTGAGTTGTAAGAGATCTTTATTATAGTCTAGACACAAGTTTTTTTACCAGTACATGATTGGAAAATATTTTCTCCGTTTGTGTGAGTTGCCTGTTCATTTTTTACATGGTTGCCTTTGAAGCACAAAAGTTTTTAACTTTGAAAAGACTCAGTTTATCTATTTTTTTCTTTTGTAATTTGTGCTTTGGGCGTCCTATCTAAGAATATGTTGCCTCAGTCCTAAGTGACTTCTGAGAATGTTTTCTCTGGCTACTGTGTTGGTAATGGGTAGGAGGGGGAGCTGCAGAGTACCAAGCAAGAGGGGGGACACCACCTGCAGTCAGGAGTGCTTCCTGCACAGCTTGTCCACACCCCTGAGGACCAAATGCAGGACGCTGAAAAGTGGCCTGGACCCAGGCATAAACACTAACGTGCTAGCTTCATTTTATTGCATTTATTTTATGTCAATCCTGTTTCCTGTTCTTCTGCTGGTTTGACCCAGGCTGGGCAATTCAGACGTATGGAATGACAGGCTCAATACCAGGTCAGAAGGTGATCCAGATGGCCTCAGGGTAGCTGAGGAAGAGCTCCTGTCACATGAACTCAACATGGAACCTGAAATGAGGCCCCTCCTCTTTCTGAGCCTCAGTTTCCACCTCCCTGGTATGTGAAGGAGCTAGACTAGGGTTCTGGCTGTCCACAGGCTTCTGAGTCTTCACTTCCTCATTTTCACAGTGTGGCTGAATGTAGCTGGCAGAAAATATTTATTGTGCTAGCAAGAGAGGATTTAAGCATACCACAAAATGGTATTTATAGTTTGATCCCATCTTTTTTTGGCATAGGAAAATTTCCGGAAAGATATGCCCAAGGTATCAGCAGTGGTTGTCTTTGGTGTGTAGAATAATGAATGTTATTTTCTTCTTTCAGTCTGTGTTCTGATTTTTAACTACGATAAACATGTTTTGCTTTTGTAATAAATAACAAAAAAGAAAAGCATAACAGAAAAAAATTAAAGCTGACCATAAAGGGAAAAATTGCCTAGAAGCCACTAGCAGCCAAGGGAGCTGGAAAGGTAGCAGCCAGCCAGCCCTCCCGGGCAGGCCTCTGAGCTATGCAGAGCTCATGAAAGAGCCCATGCAGTGCCTTACCAACTGCAAAGGGCCCTCCCTGCCAAGGGAGATCGGAAGCCCCAGAAAGCCAACTCTGAGGTGAAGATTAGTGTGCAGGAAATTTGTTAGGCAGGTTCTTGAGATCTACAGCTCTGGAAAGTGGGTGAGGAAGCAGGATTGTGCAGAGGAGGTAACATAAACTGCAAAAAAAGTTCTCAGTCAGGCTCAGCACCTGTGGCTCAACGGGCTAAGGCGCCAGCCATGTGCACCTGAGCTGGCAGGTTTGAATCTAGCCCGGCCCGCTAAATAACAATGACAGCTGCAACCAAAAAATGGCCGGGCCTTGTGGCAGGCTCCTGTAGTCCCAGCTACTTGGGAAGTAGAGGCAAGAGACTCGCTTGAGCCCAGGAATTGGAGGTTGCTGTGAGCTGGGAGGCCACGGCACTCTATCCACGGTGACAGCTTGAGGCTCTGTCTCAAAAAAAAATCCTCAGTCAATGGAGTCCACAGCTCTGGAGCTGTGATGGCCCCTCAGAATTGCCCTGAGTTCACATGACAGAGCTGTCCTGGAAAGGAGGTGTGACATTGAACAAGAAAATCCCCAAAGAGGGCTGACAACAAAATGGCAGCTCTGCCAAAAGGTGAACAAGTCATTTAGCTCTGAGGTGGAATCTGGGTGGCACATCACACTGTCCCCTATAAGGGTATTGCCTTATACCTTTCTGAAGGGCAAGGCCCTAGGCAGATATAAGGGGGGTTTTGGAAGAGGAAAAGCTCATTTTTTAACTTGGAGGCCTGGCTTCACCTGTCATTCTGAGTGCTGATCTCCATTCCTGGTTTGCCTCCTCAGGCAATGACCTTTGAGGGCCATCGATGGGTCAGCCTCTAGTTTAGGTGCTTCCTAAGATCCAAAACATTGTTCCAGATTTTGCCTCCTATAATCCTGTAATTGCTCTGGAATGTAGAAGCCATGGAAGTCTTATTGACCCCATTTTATCAATGAAGAAACCTAGGTTCAGACAGGAAACACAGCAAGGTCATGACGAGGCAGAATCTCAAAGCCACGTCTATCCAACTCCAGGTCCTACCTTCTTTCCTAAACTTTGAAGCAATTTGTTTTGAGGTCAAGTGGTCAAATTTGTTCCTCCTAGTTAATGCTGAACCAGTTTGTTCCCATGTCTGACAATCAATTTTCAAATGAGCCACCCTCAAGTCCAAAGATCACAAAGTCACATTTGACTTAGCTGATACAATAGAAAGGGGCTGTTACTATCCTACAAACCTGTTCTCTTCGGAGGTGGGTAGAGCTATCTTCCACCAAGGACAAGCTTGAACCTCCTGAAGTTTGTGGGGACATGAGAGTCTGCAGGCAGTTTGGCTGAATTAACCCTGAGTTAATCTTATTAACTTGTGAGATCAATTGACTATGGGCTCCAGGCAGATGACAACGCAGGCATTAATTCAGCAGCTGCGAGGCCCACCTGACAGCCAGGGACTGATTTATCAGGCCTTTTAATGGATGGGATTGCATTTAGCTAATTGAGTCTGGGGCTGGCATGAATAAGACAACCCTCTTGTGATGCAGAGCTGCTCAGTGGAAGCCCTGCCAGTTCCAGCAAAAAGGATGGGGGAAGGAGACAAGAAAGCAGAAGACAAGTAGTATCCCATTCCTGGCTGCTGTAAGGACTGGTGTTGGGTTCCAGGTATCATGTAAGGCAGTGATTCTCAAGATGTGATCATTGCACCAGCAGCATCAGCCTTCCTTCTGAACTTATTAGAAATGCAGATTTCCTGGGCCCTACTCCAGACCTCCTCAATTAGAGTCTCTGAGAGTGGGGCCAGGCAATCTGTGTTTTAACAGGCCTCCCAGGGAATTCTGATGCACACTCAAGTTTGAGACCCCCTGGAGAAGTTATGACTACACACTCTGGCATCAAGCAGCCTGGGTTACTTGCTATGACCCTAGATGAGCCACCTAACCTCTCGGTATCTCAGTTTCCTCGTCTGTAAAATGAAGGAAATAATGGTGCCTGCTTGACAGGATTGTTGTGAAGATTAAATTTATAGAGCGCCTCAGGATGACTGTGATTCTAACTGGATCATAAAGTTCCTGTGATTTGATATGTAAAAAATATGGAACTAAATTATATCTTTATTGTGGTTGTTCTTATGCAAATATGTATGGGTATTGACAAGGTGACATTCTAGGTGATATTTTTTCTAATCACAAACTTTTGAAATGTGGTTAAATATGCATATCTTTGGAATCCAAATATTAAAGAAATTCAGTTGGACAAGAGAAACATATTGGATCATGGATGAGCAATGGGTAGAGTTGAAGATTGCTCTGGAAGACTCATGATAAAAGACTGTCATCGTGAGTCCCCACCCCATTCAGAGGCAGGAGAGTGATTCTTGACTCATCAGGTCACATTGAAAGAGAATCAAGTTCAAGGTCTCTCAAAGTTAGAAGGGAAGATATGTGAGCCAGGGTCTGGTTCATCTGAGGAAACTTAATAACAGCCACGTGGCTGGCCCCAGTGAAGACAGCTGGGAGGTGAGTACGGGGGCTGGGCAATGGACTTATCATCAAAGAGAAAGAGAAAAAGTCTAGTTGAGAACCAGGGTGGTCTTGGAAGCTGAGAGACTTGGCTGGTGGTGTGGAAAAGTATGAACCATTTGGTGAGAGCTCTAATGAGACCTCCATCTGTAAAGGTATATATAAGTACAGCTAGCCAACGGGGTCTAGATCTCTTCTTGCCACCTACTTTTCTGTAGGTACCAGGGTCCTGATTGAGTTGTGAAATCCTGGCAAAGGACCAGGAGAGCTAATTTGAAAATCAAGATATGAGTGAGATGATTGGAGTGAGTGTGGGTGATCTTGAACACCAACCAGGTGTGCTACTCTTGGCCCCACTTTCCCCTTATACTACAATGATGACACTCTAGTAAGAGTTTACTAAGGCCCAAGTATGGTGCTTGTTTCTGCAGTATATTTCTTTGCCCAGTTAACAGTTTGCTGTTAAATCAGTGGTTCCCAACCTTCTTAATGTCACGACCCTTTAATACAGTTCCTCGTGTTGTGGTGACCCCCAACCACAAAATTATTTTTGTTAAAAATGAAATAAATTATTAAAAATTTAAAAATGAAAATAATTTTATGGTTAGGGGTCACCACAACACGAGGAACTGTATTAAAGGATCGTGGCATTAGGAAGGTTGAGAACCACTGTTTTAAATGGTAGGATACTTGGTTGATACATGGTCACTGTGAGATCTATTATGACATACTAGAATTTCTAGTTTGTCACATAGCTGTCCTGATCCCTTGTGGCCTTTGTTTTGAGGCTTGAATATGATATGGTATGTTGCTGACTTACCAAGGTTCTTTTTTTTTTTTTTTGATAACAGCTTTATTGAGACATAAAGCACGCACATGCCATATAATTCACTCATTTAAAGTATGCGATTCAGTACCTTTTAGTAATTTAAAGAGTTGTGCCACCATCACTACAATCAATTTGAGAACTTTTTTATCAACCTAAAGAGAAATGCTGTACCCATTATTAGTCGCTCCACATTGCCCCCAAACTGCTCCCCAGCCCTAGTGAACCACAAGTTGACTTTCTAGCTCTATGAACTTGCCTAGTCTAGACATATAGAAATGGAATCATTGACTATGTGGCCGTTTGTGACTGGCTTCTTTCACATAGTATGATGTTTTCAAAGTCCATCCGTGTTGTAGCATGTGTTGATATTTCATTCCTTTTGTGGCTGAATACTATTCCACTGTATGGATAGACTACAGTTTTTAATTCATTTATCCATTTACCAGTTGATGGACCCTTGGATTGCTTCTGGTTTTTGGCTATGGAACATTCATGTACAGTTTTTGTGTAGACATGTGTTTTTTATTCTCTTGGGTACATACCTAGGTATGGAAGTTCTGGGTCATATAACTCTCATTTTGAGGAATTGCCAGACTGTTTTCCAAAGTGGTTGCACCCTATTATATTCCTACCAGTGACATATGAAAGTACTAATTTCTCCATATCCTATCTGGCTTTTTGATTATAGTCATTTTAGTGGGTGTAAAATGGGATCTCATTATGGTTTTTATTACCATTTCCCTAATAACTAATGATGTCAAGTATCTTCATGTGCTTGCTAGCCATCCATATATAGTACTATCGTCTTTGGAGAAATATCTGTTCAGATCTTCTGCCTATGTTTTTGATTTGAACTGTCTTTCTATTATTGTTTTGTGAGAGATGTTTTGATGTTCTGGATACAAGTCTCTTATCGGATGTATGATTTGCAAATATTTTCTCACATTCTATATATAAGCTATCTTTTCACTTTCTTAATGGCATTATTTGTGACAGAAAAGATTTTAACTTTGACAAAGTCAAATTTTCTGTATTTCTCTTTTGTTGTTTGGGCTATTAGTGTTATAGCTAAGAAACCATTGTCTAACCTAAGGTCTTGAATATTTACACCTGTGTTTCCTTCTAAATTTTATAGTTTTAGCCATTACATATAAGTCTTTAATCCATTTCAAGTTTAATTTTGTATGCGTGAGAGAATGAATTTCAATTTCATTCTTTTGTATTTGGATATTCAATTGTCCCAGCACCAATTGTTGAAAACACTATTCTCTCCCCCATTGAATTTAATTGGCACCCTTGTCAAAAATCAATTGGGCACAGATGTGTGGGTTTATTTCTAGACTCTCAGTTCTGTTCCATTGATACATATGTCTATCCTTATGTTAGTTACACACATTATTTTGATTACTATATTCTTGTGTAAAGTTTTGAAATCTGGAAGTGTGAGGTCTCCAACTTTGTTCTTTTTCAAGATTGTTTTGGCAATTCTGGGTCTTCTGAATTTCCATGTGGATTTTAGGATCAGCTTGTCAATTTCTACAAAGAAATTGGGATTCTGATCGGGATTGTAGTGAGTGAATCCCTACCAGTAGATCAATTTGATCTTAACAATATTAAGTATTGTGATCCATGAACCGGGAATGTCTTTCCATCTTTAATTTTTCATTAAATTTTTTTATTTTTTAGCAAGCAGGTTTTGTACCACTTTTGTTAAATTTATTCCTATACATTTTATTCTTTTGAGGGTATTGTAAATGGAATTATTTTCTTGATTTCATTGCAGATTGCTCATTGCAAGTTTATAGAAATAAAATTTTTATATTGATCTTATGGCCTGCAACCTTTTTGAGCACATTTATTAGTTTTAGTAGATTTTTAGCGGATTTCTTAGGACTTTCCATGTACAAGTGTATGTGGTCTCTGCAAGTATAGTTTATTTCTCCCTTTCTAATCTATATGCCTTTTCCTTTTTCTTATCTAATTGATCTGGCTAAGCCTTCAGTTCATTAGAAGTAGTGGAAGTGGGGTGGCGCCTGTGGCTCAAAGGATTAGGGCGCTGGCCCCATATGATGGAGGTGGTAGGTTCAAACCCAGTCCCAGCCAAAAACTGGGGAAAAAAAAAAAAAAAAAAAAGAAGTGGTGGAAGTGGATACCCTTGTCTTATTCCTGATCTTAGGGGGAAAGTACCCTAGATTTTACCCTTAAAGGTGATGTTATTGTGGATTTTTCATAGATGCCCTTTGTCAGATTGAGTAAATTCTCTTTTATTCCTAGTTCATGGAATATCTTTATCATGAAAGGGTGTTGGATTTTACCAAATCCTTTTTTTTGTATTGAGATGATTGTCGTGTTTCCATTGTCTGTTTTTTGTTCTATTAATATAGTGTATTACATTAATCCATTTTCAGATGTTAAAACGACTTTTCATTCCTGAGATAATACCACTTGGTGATGGTGTATGAGCCTTTTTATATGTCTCCTGGATTTGATTTGCTAGTAGTTCGTTGAGAATTTTTGCAGCCATATTCATAAAATATATTGGTCTATAGTTTTCTTGTGATAGTTTTGTCAGTTTTGATATCAGGGTAACCCTAGCAACATACAATGAGTTGAGAAGTATTACCTCCTATTCTATATTTTGAAAGAGTTTGTGAAGAATTGGCATTGATTTTTTTTTGTACTGTGACTTGGATGCAAACCAAGGTTTCTGTGGCCACAATAATTCTTTAAATGTTTGGTAGAATTCCCCAGTTAAGCCTTCTGTGTCTGGGCTTTATTTTGTAGATTGTTTTGATTACTAATTCAATCTCTATGTTTATTTGGAGGTGCTAATTCTTCAATGATTTTCGATAGTTTGTTTCTTTCTAGGAATTTAGGCATTTCATCTAAGTTGTCTAATTTATTGTCATACGGGTATTCATAGTATACCTTTATAACTTTGTTTTGGTAAGGTTGATTATAATGTCCTTTTATCCACTTTCATTTAGCAATTGGGGTCTTCTCTCTTTTATTCTTGCTCAGTCTAACTAACCAAGGTTCTTTTGAATTCCCCTTTGGACCTCAGCCTCCTTCTACCTGTGTTTAGGAGCCTTGGCCAACGTATATGTCTATGTCTTATATAGTCAAGAAAAGAAGTCTTCTCTACATTCCTGCATGTGGAGCTGTCAGCTTGAACACCTAAAGCATACTGTACTCTTCCCTCGGCTAACTGAGCCAGCTTCATTCTGCACTACCAAATGGCTATGGTGCATAATCCTACACTCTTGCTGTGGAAATTAAGCTGTAGCCTTTTTAGTACATGGACACCAGCTAAGTGTTACTAATTTCTGTCTAAATATGAGGGCCTAGGAAAGAGCAAAAGGCAGTGGTTCCTGACCAACTGAGACTCCCAAACATTGTGGGTGAGCCTGGGGCCCAGTCTTCGTGAGCATTGCTCACATTGAGTCTTGAATGGGAACAGAGGCGAGTTAGAAAGGCAGAGACCTACTGCTGTTCCCACCACATGTCTCCTTGGTCACAGTGCCCAGGACTGTGCTGTGGTTGGCAGGGGCTAAGGTGACAGGTGGTAAGGCCAGGAAGTCAGGAAAAAAGCCCTTGAGGTTTTTACTATGACACTGATTCTGGCTGGTATCCTAGGGTCCCTGACTCAGTTGGTTATATTTCCTCTTTCCTCTGCAAGTTCTAAGCCTGGCTGGTTAGAGCCAAATGTCCACCTAAAGATTATTAGCCTCAGACTAATGGAAAGTCTGTCTGTGCAAGCAGATTCCCATTTTAAAATGGAGCAAAACCCGCCAACATTTCCCTGGTAAGGAAGTGTCAATAAATCAACTCTTAGGGATGGTTGTGTGGTGAGCTTGAAACTCAAACCAAGTGTGACAGCCTTAGCCCCACACTGGGCTGCTGACTCAGGACCAAGAGGAAGAGGGAACTGCCAAATTTCACGATTTCTATAAACAGTACTTGAAAGAGAAACCACACACTTGTCTTTCTGCCAGCCCTCAAATTGTCCCCTGAGCTGACAGGGCAGCCATTGTCTTTTCTCAGACATGCTAAGGCAGGACTACTTGACTTGAGCTCTGCGTACCTCCAACATGTATGTAAAAAGAATTTATGAGGGGTCTATGAACTTGGAAGGGAAAATTATTCGATCTTTTCTCTACTAACCACAAACAGAAATGTAGGATTTCCTCAGATCTAGAATGTAGACAACAAACTATAGTAATATTTACAGTATCTGTGATGTTAGCACCAACAGAAATCACAAATGTCTGCATATCATGTTACAGTGGTTGTTAGTATCTCAAAAAAACACTTATGCTCATCACTACTTCAAAATTTCTCATCTGTAGGGTCAGCACCTGTAGCACAGTGGTTAAGGTGCCAGCCACATACAGCAAGGCTGGCCCAGCCCTGGCCAGCTTAACAATGACAACTGTAATAAAAAAAAAATAGCAGGGCATTGTGGCAAGTGCCTGTAGTCCCGGCTACTTGGGAGGTTGAGACAGGAGAATCACTTGAGCCCAAGAGTTTAAGGTTGCTGTGAGATGTGATGCCATAGCACTCTATCGAGGGCAACATAGTGAGACCCTGTCTCAAAAAAAAAAAAACTCACCTGCCACTGAATCTTATGATTTGATGCATTAAGTAGTAATACAATTAGATTACAATTTTTTTTTGAGACAGTCTTACTATGTCGTCCTTGGTAGAGTGCCATGGCGTCACAGCTCACAGCAACCTCTAACTCTTGTGCTTAATCAATTCTCTTGCCTCAGCCTCCCAAGTAGCTGGGACTACAGCCACCCACCACAACTCCTGGCTATTTTTTTTGCTTTTTTTTTTGTTTGTTTTTGCAGTTTTTGGCCGGGGCCAGGTTTGAACCTGCCACCTCTGGTATATGGGGCTGGCGACTCCTTGAGGCACAGGTCCCGCCCCAACCCAGCTATTTTTTGGTTGCAGTTATCATTGTTGTTTAGCTAGCCCAGGCTGGGCTCAAACCCACCAGTCTCAGTGTATGTGGCTGACACCCTACTCACTGAGCTACAGGCGCCAAGATTACAATTTTTAATTATTTTCTTTTTTTTTTTTTTTTGAGACAGAGCCTCAACCTGTTGCCCTGAGTAGAGTGCTATGGCATCACAGCTCACAGCAACTTCCAACTCCTGGGCTCCAGCGATTCTCCTGCCTCTGCCTCCCAAGTAGCTGGGATTACAGGCACCCACCACAACACCTGACTATTTTTTGGTTGTAGTTGTTATTATTGTTTAGCAGGCCCAGGCTGGGCTCAAACCCTCCAGCTCGGGTGTATGTGGCTGGCGCCTTAGCTGCTCGGGCCAAGATTACAATTTAAAAAAATATATATTTTTCTAACTAGTTCAATGTAATTGGTTTCCTTTGAGATTCTACATATGTATTTTATATTATGTACATGAAAATAATATTCTGAAATGGGGTCTAGAGGTTTCATCAAACTGCCAGAGGGGTCCGTGTCCTAAAGATTAAGACCCTACCCTGAATCTTGGAGATCTTCTGTTCTTTGGACCTCACTTCAGATCACCAGAACTTTGCCTATCTTACAAGAGGGTTCAAAAGCACTTGCATGTTAGTGCTGACACTGAGCAGGTTAAACTTTCTGTGCCCAGTTTCTTTTTCTTGTCTTTCTTTCTTTTTTTGAGACAGAGTCTCACACTGTCACCCTCAGTAGAGTAATGTGGCGTCACAGCTCACAGCAACCTTAAACTCTTGGGCTTAAGCGATTCTCTTGCCTCAGTCTCCCGAGTAGCTGGGACTACAGGTGGAGAGAGGAGGACAGGGCAGAACTAGGAGACCAGCCTGACCTACAAGATAGTAGATCTGGTGGAAAGGGAAGGGGACAGAGAGGAGCTATGTCCTTGGAGCTAATGGGCAACTGTGAGGCTGCAAAGAAGCCACTCATTAGCTGTCAACCTTGGGCAAGTTACTTATCTCTCAGCCTCTTTGAGATGAAGGGAAGGACAGTGCCTGCCCCTCTAGGATTATTATCAGGATGCAATACAATAAGCGATGGGGAGGGCCAGTAACAGCACTCATAACTAGTAAGGGCTCAGTGAGTGTTCCCACCTACTTCCCCAGGGAAAATGTCCAATTCATTTTGGGAAACTTGGGCAAATCCCAGAAAGGGATTCAGTTTCTCCTGCCCCGTCAGTCTGTGAGGAGCAGTGAGATATTGCTGGGAGGGCATCTACACACACTGCATAGCGCACTGACATCCTGTAGCGCCACCTAGTGCCAAAAAGTAGCACCACCTTGCCCCACCTCTCTCCAAAGTTGTGGGTGTGTGTGTTGGGGGGCAGGGGGGTGCTTTCACCAAAAGGGAGGGAGGGATAAGCCACTCATATTCCCAGTAAGTATGAACTCATGCTATTTTTCAGGATGCCCGGTGCTTCTACTTCCTTCCCAACAATTTCTCCCATCCCACATGTAGGCAGGTCCCTTGAGCCTTGCTGGGCCTTAGTTTCCTCATCTGAGGATTTTAAGACTTCAGGCTAGGTTGCTTCAGGCAGTGGGCCTTGGAAGTACCAGATGCCTACTGGGTACCCATCTATACTTGTTAAATAACCAAGACAGACTCAATCTTTACACACCCTTTATATTTTTATTGAGGAAAGAAAGCTTTAGCATACAGAGCAATTTCTTATTTTCACAACACGGTAATGCATCAATAACACAATAACACATTTATTTCTGAGTTACCTCCCGAGCCTCTGGGAGTCCTTGGGCTGCCTTCATGCCCTTGCATGCATCCCCTTCCCCCCGCCCCTCTTTCAACCCAAGAAAGTTTGCCCAAAGCCCATAGTTCCTCTTACAGCTCTTACATCACAACAAATATTAAAGATCTTGGAAAAGGGGGGAGAGGATCAAAGGGAAACCCAAGCCCCTCCTGCCCCCAGAGGACCATAAACCAGCTCACTGCTCATCTTCTGTGTCCTTGGCTGAGGCTCCAAGGGTTCAGGGTGAGAAGCACCATAGGAACAGGCATGAGGGCTCCCTGGAAGTAGGGGTGCAAGGCACCCATTCTTCATACTCTTCCACAGAGATGTGGGACAGCAGGGGCAGTGTGTTGGCCATCAGTAAACAGGGTCCACAGCCTTGAAGAATAGCAACTCCTCTTCTGGAACGCTCTTCTGGGAAAATAAAGCTGGAAAGCAGACAAAATTTTCTTTACAAGGTTATTTACTCCTGCCATGGTGGGGACGGGGGAAACCAAACAATTGAAATGTCCAACAAATTAGGAGAATGCTTAAATAAATTATTCAGTATGCATGACTGCACAGCTGGCAGCCATTTTAAATCCTGCTGATCAAGAGTAAAGCAGGATGATCTCAGCTTTGAGAAGACACAGCAAGAACACTCTAGAAAGAAAGACAGCAAGGTGTTAAATAGTGCTTGCATCTGTGTGATGGGATTCTGAATGTTTGGGTTTTCTCTTTTGGCCTTATAGTTTTCTCTATTTTCCAAATTTTCTGTAATGATTATGTATTATTTTTCTCTTTGGAAAGGAGGGAACTTTTTAAAAGGAAGCAACAGGCTCGGCGCCTGTGGCTCAACGGGCTAAGGCGCCAGCCATGTACACCTGAGCTGGCAGGTTCAAATCCAGCCCGGGCCTGCCAAACAATGACGGCTGCAACCAAAAAAAATGGCCAGTTGTAGCCTTCACTTGAACGATAAAGAATTTGTCTCATATTAGGGGTGTATGCATTGGATACTTTTTATTGCACAGGGCGACGGGGAAAGGGGAGAGGGAGGGAAGGGGAGGGAGAGGGTGGGGGGAGATGGGACAAAGGGTGAGATCACATGTGTGGTACATATTCAAAGGGTCAGGAGAGAACTTCTAAATACGGATCAAAAATGTTTTCATATAGTAAATGAGAAAATATCATGAATGGTATGTCAATCAGGTTGATAAAAATATCTCAGATTGCATGTGAAGCCCCCACACTGTACCTCATGGTTGAACTAATGTACACAGCTATGATTCAATAAAAAAAAAA
>CAUYON010161727.1:0-10306 GCA_963573935.1 Arctocebus calabarensis | reverse complement strand
ATTTCTTTTTTTTTTTTTTTTTTTTTAAGATAAAGCCTTAAGCTGTCACCCTGGATACCAGAGTGCTGTGGCATCACAGCTCACAGCAACCTCCAATTCCTGGGCTCAAGCGATTCTCCTGCCTCTGCCTCCCAAGTAGCTGGGACTACAGGCGCCGGCCACAATGCCTGGCCAATTTTTTTTTGGGGGGGGGGTTGTAGCCATCATTGTTGTTTGGCGGGCCCGGGCTGGATTCGAACCTGCCAGCTCAGGTGTACGTGGCTGGCGCCTTAGCCCGTTGAGCCACAGGCGCCGAGCCCATTCTATTTCTTAAAAGATGTAGATCAGCCAAAAGCCCAATGTGGGGAGAGGCCCAGTTTGTCCGTATCTGATGGCACAGTTTTCTTTTTTGGCACAGATTGACTGGCCCTGGTTCCTTCCAAGGCCCAGCCTAGGAGGAAGGTGAGTGCTTTCCTTCCAGTGCTTTTACCAGGGAACAGCCATTTCTGTTTTGAGCTACAGAAGGAGACTGACATGTTGTGTTTTTTTTTTTGTTTGTTTGTTTGTTTTGAGACAGAGCCTCGAGCTGTCACCCTGGATAGAGTGCGTGGCATCACAGCTCACAGCAACCTCCAATTCCTGGGCTAGAGCGAGTCTCCTGCCTCCGCCTCCCAAGTAGCTGGGACCCCAGGCACCCGCCACAATGCCTGGCCATTTTTAGGTTGCAGCCACCATTGTTGTTTGGCAGGCCTGGGCTGGATTCGAACCTGCCTGCCCAGGTGTACGTGGCTGGCACCTTAGCCTGTTGAGCCACAGGTGCCGAGCCTGACATGCTGTTTTGAATTGAAACTCAAGTCAGTTCAAGGCCAAGAACTTGAAAGAGTCTCAAGGGAAAAATGGAAAATGTATTTGTTCTATGATATGTTTTGAGGTGTTTTTTTTTTTAATGTAGTAAAGGTATCCTGACAAATATTTTTATAAACTTACATTACATATTTATGTCTTTAAAGCAATCAAAGAAAACCTTCATAATTCATTCTCTGTTTTCTCTCCAGGTATTTAGTCTTCCTACAGATCAAAAGGGATCTCTACCACGGCCGCCTCCTCTGTAAAACATCTGATGCTGCCTTGTTAGCAGCTTATATCCTTCAAGGTAATGACTTTGACAGAATAAATTTGCTTTTCATGCTAAGTACTGATTACATGACTACTTCTTAGATCTAAACAGTATCTAACTTGAAGCAGAGTTCAAGTTAGAGGATTTTGCTTAGATCTCCTAGAGCCAGAAAACCCAGAACACTCAATCCTAAACTGCACCTTAGGTCTTACCACCCATACATTCAAGTCCTTCTGACTCTGTTTTGGGGATTTTACCCTGTGCCCTTGGTTGATAAAAGTTACTGAGACTTTGGAGAGAGATTGCATTAATTTTTTTTTTTCTATCCTCTTATGTAATCCCTAAGATAAGAAGCATCTTTTAATTCTGGAATCTGTTTCAGAGTGCTTAAAGTTGAAAATGTTTCCAAGTGACAAGCACATTCCTAACATGCTAATAAGAGTTGAGTTTACCTAGTGATACCTAGACTGGCTTTTTTTTTTTTTTGAGACAGAGTCTCACTGTGTCACCCTGGGTAGAGTGCTGTGGCTTCACATCTCACCGCAACCTCAAGCTCTTGGGCTTAAGCGATTCTCTTGGGCTACAGGCGACCACCACAACGCCTGGCTATTTTTTTGTTGCAGTTGTCATTGTTGCTTAGCAGGCCCGGGCCAGATTCGAACCCGCCTGCCTCAGTGTATGTGGCCAGTGCCCTAACCATAGAGCTACCAACATCAAGCCCCTAGACTGACTTTTTGTGCAAAAAAGTGGGAGAGAGATGTGCCCTTCACATATGTCCTCTTCTGAAATGCAGGCGACACGAAGTGCCACTTCCTAGGTTTCTCTTAGTTTTTAGTCCTGACACTACCTTTACTACCATTGCACTAAAATCATGATGTTTCCATCAAAGAATCTGAGCTCTTAATTGGAAATATATGAACTCCCAGAAGCAACTTTGTGATGGGAACCTGGAAAATGCTCCCAATAGAAAACGAAGGTCCTTCAGGCAAGAGAAATACTACATATCACAGAGCCATTAAGAATGTAAAAGTCGGGTGGCATCTGTGGCTCATCAAGTAGGGTGTCAGCCCCATATACCAAAGGTGTGGAAGGTTCAAACCCGGCCTCAGCTGAACTACAAAACAGAAAAATAGCCGGGTGTTGTGGCAGGCGACTGTCGTCCCAGCTACTGGGGAGGCTGAGGTAAGAGAATCGCTTAAGCCCAAGAGTTGGAGTTTGCTGTGAGCTGTGTGATGCCATGCCACGGCACTCTACCGAGGATAAAGTGAGACTCTGTGTCTACAAAAAAAAAAAAAAAAGAATGTAAAAGTCAGGGAGGGAAGGGGGGGGGATGGGTGGAGGGAGGGTAATTGGTGGGACCACACTTATGGTGCATTTTACAAGGGTACATGTTAAATTTACTAAGTGCAGACATTTATAAATGTTTTAACACAATAACTAAGAAAATGTGGTGAAGGCTATGTTAACCAGTTTGATGAAAATATTTCAAATGGTATATAAAACCAACACATTGTACCCCATAATTGCATTAATGTACACAGCTATGATTTAATGAAAAAAAAGAAAAAAGAATGTAAAAGTCAACCCATTGCCACTTTGAGTTTTGAAGTTTCGGTTTTAAAAATCACCGAAATGGGAAGTCCCTTGGGTCCTTGCTAATTTTAAAGTACCTAAAAAATGCCCCTTTCATTTTTAAACAGAAAGCCTGGCCTGACCTAAGTGAAGTTTTAAACTCTAGCCATTCCTTCAGTTTTACCCTGACAATCATCTCTTTTTCTTCAAAGAATTACTTGATGTCCCATGTTGATGTTTCTCCACTTGAGGCTTTTTAAATCAAATCATAATAAATGGCTCTGAGGCTCAAGGTCACCCTGTACTTCAGGCTTGGGGAAGCCTGTAGTCTCTTGCTAAACAATAGAAATTTCCAAGTAATTTGCAAGGTACAGTGAGTAGATTTGTAGTGAAAAAGCATAAGCCCCAAATATAATATTCAGCTGGGAGAGAAGGGTGTGTTTTCCTCGTTATACTTACTCCTCCCTCAAGACTTCTCATCTGAGTGGTTCAGGCTCTCCCAGGGAAAGAGGAGCAATCACAAGACCGCCAGGCCCTCGGCCTTTCCCTTATCATACCCACCATGTTCCCTGTGGAGTTCTTCCTGCGAGGAAGCTGGATTCCGACCTGGGTGTGGAAAGCACCAGGGGTCTTCTGTCCTCCCAAAGCTCACTAATCTTAGATCTCATCAGGTTCAGAGATGAACTTTCTCTGTAAATGGCTGGAGGAGAAAGCCCCCCACCTGGCAGGGAGTTGAGAAATCAGCCTCAGAACTTAGTGCTTTTGAACTCAATGACACTTTGTGGTTACAGCCAGCCTTCCTGCTCTGCAGGCCTTTCCGAGGAGCCTGGCAACTGGTCAGCCCTTAATGAATTTTCATTCAAATTTATTCATTTGATTATATTTGGACTGAGGATTGAGTTCTGAATTTGGCTCATGGCTTAATTCATCAATTTGCTATATCCTCACTACAATCCTTAAAATGAGGTTTAGACTTTTGATTTGGTTCAGGCCCAAGAGGTTCTGTTTTCCTGACCAAGCTTGCTGTTTCCTGTGCTGCCACAAAGAGCATTGCTCCGAGCCTTCTTCTCCAGGCTGAATGGATGAGGCTTTTGCTCTTTTATTGCAGATTTACTTTTGGCAACCTAGAACACAGTGCCAGCTCCACTGTCTCTCTGCAGAGACTTGAATGTCACCCCGTGTGTACACGTGGGAAGACACAGGTAGATACATTCCTGCAGGGGCTGCCCCCTGCCAACCCTCAGCCCTGCTCAGGGTCCACTGTTCTTTGCACTTTAGCTGTCGCTCTGTGTGCTGATCTCGTCTTGCTTTGCCAGTGATGATTTACCTGTTTTCACAATTGTTTTCTTCTGCCTTCCTTTTGAAAGCGGAGATTGGGGATTATGACTCAGGGAAGCACCCTGAAGGCTACAGCTCCAAGTTCCAGTTTTTCCCCAAACATTCAGAGAAGCTGGAAAGGAAAATCGCTGAGATTCACAAGACAGAACTCAGGTGCGTGACACTCATTCAGGCCCAGGACACTGTGACGCTCCCACAGCCTGAGCACGCAGCCTCTGTGCTGTGTCCTTTGCTGTCATAGATCATTTGCTGACACAGTGTGGTGCCTGCTCCCCCAGCCTTCCTGACACTGGGATGTACCGTGTTTAATGATCCACTGACAGCATAGCCCCAAGCCCCAGAGGCTCACTCTCCCAGTAGAATGGTTTAGGCTGAGGCTTAAAAGCAAGAGAGAAGTTGGGGAAATAGAGAGTGGCTATTCCACCAAGATATTTAATGAAGACACAGAGGAAAGAAGCATGAACTGGGGAAAAGGAAAAGTTAAAAACAAAAGAAATAGTAAGTGAGAAAAAAGATGAAAGAAAAAGAAGAGATTGAGTGGGGATGTGAAAAAGGGTCTGTGACGGGGTAATAGATGGCTTCTTGCCACTGGTCTGAGTCACGAATGCTGGGGGTGCCCTGAGAGCATTTTGGTTTGAGGCTGTGTCTTCAGCTCTGTCTAACCCAACCACACTCACGCTGCCTGGAGTCCCCAACTCTGCACCAAGGAAGGTAGAGGGGAAGTGGCTTTGAGTGTGAAGCCTTGTCTTCCCCAGTGTCTCTCAGTTTGTTCAGAATATGCAGGATCCTAAGAAACTGCAGCAGTAAAGCCTTTTACCTGTATGAAGCAGGATTTTCAATAGAGATGGTTCTAGAAAACAGCAATAAGGTGTTTAGGCTCCACTTGGTGGGACACGCTGGAGCACAGACTATTCCCGCCTCACCAAGTTCATTGCCCACTGTTCAAGACAAAACCAATATGCTGAGATTGCAGGGGTTAATAAAGAGTTTATTATTGCATATGCCATGTCAGGAAATGGAGGATGTTGTCAAATCTGTCTCCCTGAGAATTTGGGAGGAAGGGTTTTTAAACGTAGTTTGGTAGGTAAAGAGCTAGGCAGTTGGTCTGCTGATGGGCTGAGTTTAGGGTGGAACCATGGGGGTGTAGAAATTGCCTTCCTATGCAGAGTCAGTTCTTGGATAGGAGTCACAAGACCAGCTGAGTCAGTTCCTTGGTATGTGCAACTGGTCTGGGAGGGTCCGCTGATCCCCTGGAAGATATCGCAAAAGCTAGCCTTGAGTTTCACAAGGGTGATGGGAGCAATGATGAAAGCTAAGAATCATCATGACCATCAGTGATGTGACTCCTAAGTAGCAATCTTAGGAAGGCAAGCTAGGGACCAATGGCTGGTTGTATATGTAGAGGGTGCTGAAAAATGTATATGCATTTTAAGAAAGGACGAGGCTGTATTAAATTTCTAATACTTAAGTCATGTTTGACTTCTGCAATTACAACATGTAAGTCATGTTCAACATGACTTGTATTCATCTTTTTGTTGTAGTATATATTGAGTATTACAAATGTAATACAATGTTTTCCTTCCTTAAAGTGCATATACATTTTTTGGCACCATCTGTGTGTTTTACTTTTGCAGAGTTCGGGTCCCTACCACAGTTCCTATCTTGTGGCACTTTAGTTAATTTTATAAAGGGGAAGGGGTTCATGACTCCCCAAACTGACAAACTATGAAGAAAAAAGGTATGTGTAATGAATGCAATGCTATAAAATAAAACATATCATCATTTTAAAACATCACAATTTCTATAAAGTTTTAAAAAACGTTTGCATATCTATTCTTCTGAGGAAGGAATATTCCAGGCAGGAGAAGGGGGGGCATAGATTTCTAATGCTAGTACTAAGCTTAAATTGGTTCCTTCTCTGACCTCTCCCCTCAAAGGCCTTCGCTCAACAATTTTACCAGCAAGTAACAATCCAAGGCCCCTTAGCCTTTGTAAATAGACCCCCTGCCCATGTGTGTGGCAGGAACTGTTCCTGGAGCTCCCAGAGGAATGGATGCTTCCCACCCTCTCCCTGAGCAGGTGCAACCTTCCCCAGCCCTGAGCCCCTCTGTTGGGGAAACAGCGACCTCTCGTGGCAAGGCTCAGAATATTGGTTCCTTCAAAGAAAAGATCAGGGACATACTGGAACTTCCTGAAGGATTTTGGATGTCAGAATAGTGGAGATAGTCCTCTAGAAACCTAGTTCCAGGCAAGGGATCCCCAGTACATGAAGCCCCCTTTCAGAGTCCGGAGGTTTGGGCAGACTGTAGGGGTGAATGGAGTCCACAGGGCCTGCCACCTTGTAGACAGAGAATGAGGAAACTCCCTGGAAAGGACAGCAGAGCTCTAGCCACCTCTGGGGCCCAGCCCTTTGCCTGCTGTACAGGCATGTTCCCAACCCCTACCTGTGTCTTAGACATGCTGGTGGACACAGAAGTCTGCATTCACAACACCACTGTCTGTAGAAGTGCGTCTGCTTGGCAGGGCACGGAGCCATGAGAGAGGCCACTGGTGACACCACCGCTGGGTCTGCATCTAGCTCGTCAGCACACTGCTAAAGAGGCAGCAGGAAGGAAGGGAGACTACAGGCAGCCTTCTAAAGATGGCTTGGAGCCAGGGCTGCTTTCTTCCTTTCCATCTTTTCATTGTCATCACCCTGTGGACAGACAGAGTGGGTGTGGAGTGTGGGGGTTCAGTCTGTCTCCTACTGTTTCTCCTCACCTATATTCTCATGTTTCCTTTTGTTAAAGGGAGAGAGCTGGGTGGCACCAGCAAGTTACACAGACCCCCCTTCTTTGTATTTCAGTCCAGATCAGATCACAGATGAGAAACCTATGGCCTGCATCCAGCGTACTGATGTAAGGGATGGGGTGTTTGTCCCCATAGTATTTAAAATTGTGAAGTGCCATGTAAGAGTCAGTATTTCTGATTTAAAAAAAAACAACATCTAGCAATGCTGGGCCCTACATTCTCATGACAGAAATCTGAGAACTAAGGAGCAGCTGTCCTCATTAGGTGGGAAGAATACTCTCCAGTTTGCCACACTCCCTATTGTCCATACAGTCCAATGAGTCAGCACACAGCCTGCTTCACTCTGAAGACACTGGAGTTTTTGATGGGCAGGAGTCTCTGAAATTGGTCCTAGAACCAAGCAGGAAACGCATTCTATGGAAAAATTGAGCTGTGTGGCTTCCCTCTGAAGGGAATATTGAAGCCACACAACTCAATATTTTTCTTCATCTTTTTTTAGCGACAGAGTCTTACTTTGTTGCCCTCGGTAGAGTGCTATGGTGTCACAGCTCATAGCAACCTCCAGCTCTTGGGCTTAGGAAATTCTCTTGCCTCTGAAGGGAATATTGAAGCCACTCAGCTCAATATTTTTCTTCATCTTTTTTTTAGCGACAGAGTCTTACTTTGTTGCCCTCGGTAGAGTGCTATGGTGTCACAGCTCATAGCAACCTCCAGCTCTTGGGCTTAGGAAATTCTCTTGCCTCAGCCTCCCGAGTAGCTGGAACTACAGCTGCCTGCCACAACGCCTGACTATTTTTTTGCTATAGTTTGTCCAGGTCAGGTTCAAACCTGCCACCCTCGGTATATGGGGCCGGCGCCCTACTCATTGAGCCACAGGCGCTGCCCAGCACTTCTTAATAGATCTGTTTACCTCAGGGGAACCTGTGAGGAACAGAAATCCCTGACATCATGTCATTTTCTTTATTCCAGTGGTCAAACACCAGCAACATCAGAGCTGAACTTCTTAAGGAAAGCGCAGACCTTGGAAACCTATGGAGTAGACCCTCACCCATGTAAGGTAAGAGTCCCCATGGTCAGAGACTGCACCAGCCATCTCTTCTAGAGGGCAACAGGAACAAGAGGCCACATGCCTGCACCCACAGGCACCTTTCGGTGTCTGCAGAACTGGCCCCTGCAGTGACAGATGCCAGAGAAAAAGTCTCAGTGTGAAAACTCCTCTGGATTCCATGTTGCATAATTTTGTGGTGCACATCAATGTTAGAGGATCTGAGGCAAAGTCAATCTAAATAACAAATCCAAAACCAGGGCCCCACTTAGGCAGCAGTGGGTAATCTGGAAGAAATGAAGAGAGGAGGAATGTGGAAGGCTCCCCACAGGGAATGATCAGAGGCGGCTCAGCAACTCCCCAGCTTCCCTGACCCGTAATCTAGTTTCTTTCCTAGAGTGGGTTTTATTGACTGCAGTGGCATAAGTCACTGCACAGAATCGCAGTGGAGTCACATTTAACTCTATTATGTGCCTGTGAGGGATGGATTGCAACAGCCAGGGAGGCTGTGCCCAGAGAAGACCTGTATAATTACTCATGTGTGTCTGACATTTCCAAGAAGAACATGGGGGAGCAGTCACCGTTGAGGGCAGTGGCGACCCATGGCCTCTTCCTGTCTCTCTGTGGCTGTGTCCCTCTACTTCAATTCCTATCTCTGTTGCTTTGACACTCCTGGTCTCTGCCTCAGTTTCTCTACATTTCTGCCTTCCCCTTTCTGTTACTGGAGAGGTTCCAGTACCACTAGTAAAACCAATTGTCAAACTGATCCGAAGGAGACATTACCAGCTGGGACCAGGAAGACATCAACATTTTCTTCCTGACAGGAGAGGGGACACTGTAAGTTTCAAGCAAAAATTAAATGAATAGTATATTAGTTTCTGAGGGCTGCTAGGGCTGCTGTAATGAAGTATTGCAGACAGGGGCGGCTTAAACAACAGAAGTTTATTGTCTCACAGTTCTGGAAGTCAGCGGGTGGAGGTCAAGGTGTCGGCAGGGTTGGTTCCTCCTGAGAGCGCTGAGAGAAGGGTCTGTTCCAGGAGCCTCTCCTTGGTGTGCGATGGCCGTCTTCTCCCTGCGTCTTCACATTGTCTTCCCTCTCTATCCATCTGTGTCCTAATTTCCTCTGCTTATAAGGACACCAGTTATATTGGATTAAGGCCCACCTCAAGGACCTCAGTTGAACTTCATTCCATCTGTAAAGATCCTGTTTCCAAATACAGTCACATTCTGAAGTACTAGGGTTAGGACAACAACATGTGAATTTCTGGGGAGGATACAATGTAGCTCATAACAAACAGAATAGAAACAAATGAGCACTGTGTCATAGGGGCAAAACTGTTTTTTCCTCATCCTCTCAGTGAGGTGACAGTGATTTGTTCTTACTTAGGATTTAACATGAACCTTGAGAACATGCTGGCACTCAGAAATGCTGGTCATCTTCTCCACCTCACAGTTGCCTACCCACTAGTCTGCTGCCAGTAACCCCTATGTTCTCATTCCCATGTTATTAGAAAACACATTCAGGCCTTATAGCAAAGAATTAATATACAGGTATTGACTCGTTAGCAAAACTTCCTAAATAATGTCCTCTGCGTAACAGATGTAGTATAAACCCCTCCAGAAGTTGCTCAGGTACAGTGTGCATGGGCCCTACACAGGAGCAAAGAGAGTTTGGAGCCAGTTGGTCCTAGGCCACAGTCCTTTCGTCCTGCTCACTGGGGCCTTCGGAGGCTTCTCTGAGCTCCACTTTCTTAATCTGTGAGGAAGCAGACCATGGGTGTTCCACACCTGTGCTCCCTGAACTCTAGGACCTTTTAAGACATAGTTGACTAGAGATAGATGTGGTTAGCAGAAGGTGCCAGGTCAGCTCTGCACTTGACCCCAAATTTGCCTAGTCCCCTCGAGGCCAGAGACAGGTCCCTGGGCAGGGCTGACAGAGGTGGGCTGACTGGGAGCTTGAACATAACACAGGGAGGTGACTGGGGATTTCCACTAATTCCATGGGCATCTGGAAGATATTGTGACCGCCAATCTGGTTTCCAGCCCAAATCCACATGGCCCAGGACATGAGGCTCCTGGCACAGCCTTGTCTTTGATGAGTTTGTTCATCACTGGACACAGAGAAGCTGTAGGTCTGCAGGGATGAACCAAAATTCATACCAAGCACTGGGTGCTGCCCAATCCCAAATATCCCAGCCTTATCTCTGGAGGGAAAAAGGAAGAGAGAAAGAAGGTGTTCATGCCAGGTCTTGGGAGTGGATGTTATTCACCTTTTTTTTTTTTTTTTTTTAGAGACTGGATCTCACTCTTGCTCAGGTTAGTCTTTTTTTTTTTTTTAGACAGAGCCTCAAGCTGTCACCCTGGATAGAGTGCTGTGGCATCACAGCTCACAGCAACCTCCAATTCCTGGGCTCAAGCGAGTCTCTTGCCTCCGCCTCCCAAGTAGCTGGGACTACAGGCGCCCA
>CAUYON010161723.1:0-27787 GCA_963573935.1 Arctocebus calabarensis | reverse complement strand
CCAATTCTTTCTTTTTATAGCATAGTTCAAAACGTTTAATGGTAGATTTAATTGTATATCTGTTTATTGCTTATTTGCCATACTGCAGACTCTAAGACAGCACACACCTTCACTACTGTGTCCCTAGCATGTAGCCACAGTAATGGAACACAAGAACTTACAATAAGCAAGTAAATAATGACTCAATCAGTAGATGGTGAATGACGTTGAGGATTTGAATATAAAATAAAGTATTAATGGTCAGATTGCACAATTGCGGTCTTATATTCACTCCTGTGATGATTTGAGTAATGTAAAGTGGTGCAACCACTAGAGAAGGGACCCAGCAATTCTTCTTCTGGGTACATACCTGGAAAGATTGAAAGTAGGGTCTCAAAGCGGTAGTTATACACCCGTATTTGTAGCAGAATTATTCATAAGCGCTAAAAGGCGGAAACAACCCAAATACCCATGAACACATGAACGGAGAGATAAAATATGGTATATGCAAACAGGGAATATTGTTTAGCTTTAAAAGGGAAGGAAGTTCCGACAGATGCTGCAATGGGATTGCACCTTGAAGACATTATGCTAAGTGAAATAAGCCAGTCACAAAAGGTAAAATACACAAAGCAGTCAAATTCATAGGGACAGAGCAGAATGGTGGTTGCTAGTGGCTGGGGAGAAGGAAAAAGGGAAGTTAATATTCAATGGGTGTGGAGTTCCAGTTTTGCAAGAGGAAAGGGGATCTAGATAAATGTGTAGATTTTAGCTGCTCTTGCCACAGAAACAAGAGCAAAAACAAACCAGGGTAATTATGCAGGAGAGCTATGTTAATTTGCTTCACTACATCAACCTTCTTACTCTGTCTATACACAGCATTAACATTTGTCATATGCCTTAAGTATATACGATCACATTTATTCATTTTTTTTTAAAGAATCTGGAGATTGGTTGTCCAACAATGTGAATGTATATAACACTAATGAACACTACACTTAAAGATGGATAAGATGGTAATTCTGATGTTAAGCGTATTTTACCACAATTTCAGGGGAGGTAAATTACAAACCAGATAATGATGATAGCTGTACAACCATAGAAATTTACTAAAAATCATTGAACTGTACACTCACAGTGGGTGAGTTTTACGATATGTGGCATATACCTAAATGAGGTTGTTTTTAAGGAGGCAATTAAATACTTGGCTATCCCTATAATTGAACCGACCACAATTATGTACTTTTTTTCCGTATGTGGGATTCCCAGCATCTCAAGCTTGAAATCACTAAAGTGGCACGGTTGGGTCCCATAAATCATGATCTGCCATGGCAAAAGTATTACCACTTTTTTTTTTTTTTTTTGAGACAGTTTTACTGTTGCTCTTGGTAGAGTTCTATGGCATCACAGCTCACAGCAACCTCAAACTCTTGGGCTTAAGCGATTCTCTTGCCTCAGCTGCCTAAGTAACGGGGACTACAGGTGCCTGCCACAATGCCCAGCTATTTTTTGGTTGCAGTTGTCATTGCTGTTTAGCAGGCGAGGGCTGGGCTCAAACCCACCAGCCTTGGTGTAGATGGCTGATGCCCTACTCACTGAGCTATGGGCGCTGAGTCAAAAGTATCACCACTTTGGATGTCTATTTACTCATGCCAGGAACCTCAGTTGACTGACTTAGTAACCACTGACACTTCAATTTGGGAAATGTCAGGTTTGGATTTAGGAAATGAGTTTTTCTCAACATGGACTAACCTCTTTAGAGGCCCTGGATTTTCATATACCACAGCAGATTTGATATCTGCCTACCTTAAATGGAAGGCTCGATGTCTGGAAGGCACTCCTCAAATTCTACAGATTTAGAAGTTGAGCTAAAATTGCCTCTGAAATCATGTTTGTCATGCAAAGGGACTGCTTTATTATGGGGCCAAACATCCACTTTTCTGAATATCCTGGCCCAGAGCCCTTTTACTGGGATAATTTATGGTTGCCAAGTCAGCTAATTGCAATAATCACCACTTAACTGATGAATCTCCCCCCCATTTTAATATCTCTCTGCTTGTTGTCATTTCATCAATTCCAAATTGGTATTGAACAATTTCTAGCTCCAATTAGTCTTCTGAGTTGCAGCTCATGTATTGTGTACTTAAAAAAAAAAAAATTAATAAAAAGGAAGTTTTTTTTTTTTTTTTCCTAGCAAGTTAATTAAAGCAAGAATGAGTTGTCAGAAATGTTACTCCCTCTTGTAGGCTTTTCAGATGGACTAGGGGTTAAAAAGTTCGTGCTACTGGTGGCTTTGTCCTTGAGCCACCTGAAGCTCATGGTAGTGCATAAGTAGCAGTCTGGCACAGCGCACAGTAGCAGGTGGGGGCCAGGGATCATGTTAAACATCCTACAAGGGGCAGGATATTCCCCCCACACACACATCAAAGCATTACTTGACTCAAAATGTCAGTAGTGCCCGAGCCTACAGGTAATATGATTTCAAGGCCATGCTAGCATCTAGCTAATACGTTAAAAAAAAAAAAAAAAAAAAGTAAAATACTTTCTAAAAAATCTTTTAAGTATTAAATCACAGCCAAATCCCTATATCTTTCCCAGGGCAGAAGTTTTCTTAACCTTCCCAACTAAATCAAACCCCAGCATTCTGACCCTTTCCCTCAAAGATTGCACAATTGCAGTCTTATATTCACTCCTGTGATGATTTGAGTAATTTATCTGCTTCTCCTGCAGATTGGAGAAAGATAACATTTTGGAATTCTGTTTATTTTACGGAGCAGGATATCATAAGCCCTTTCTACCGCATGAAAACGAATCTTTGTGAATGCGTTTTATCATTTTCTTCCCCCACTCTGTGCATGAAACTTTCATTTCCTTAACCAACCTCTGTTATATATTTGAGAGCTTTTTATTCTAGATAAAACTTCAGTGAACATCCTCGTTTATACGTCCAAATTTTGGATTTCTTTTCCCAAGGCCTACCACCCTGAGTCTTTCTTAAATGCATGTTGATGTTTCACGAATTCACAAGCTTTTTTCAAATATCTTATTCCTTTTGTGGGCTCTTGTGCAAGAGCTGGGCCTCAGTAACAAGAGTGATCAAGCTAAATGGGTCATCTCATAAACACGCTTATCAGTACACTCACATATTGCACAACTGGGTAGGAGAAATGTATAGATTTTCAAAAACAAGTCGAAGGTTCAATTGATTGAACAATTTTTCTGCCAGAGACACTTTCCATTTCAATCCCCCCCCTTCCCACCCCACTTTCTCCAACAGTTCTGATTCATTTATTTAAATATTTCTGTGCTGGCACCCCAAACCTTTCTTTATGTTTATTTTTTATTTTACTTTTTTTCCTAACCACTAGACCACCAGGGAACCAATATCTTTCTTAAAAGTCTCTCTTGCCTTTTTGGGGGGAAGGGGTGTACCTACCAGGCACAAATCCCGCTCTGCGCTCCCCAAAAGTGCCTCTTGTGAATTCTGTCTTTAAAAAAATATTATTGAGAAAGGACTTCTTTAAATTTGCTGCAAGCATTCTTTATTATAACAAAGACTAAAGACTAAAAGCCCAGCACACTGGAAAGTTTACTGTCATAAACATATATCTGTCTTTACAATATAAATTATAATTAAAAATAAACTTGTCAGAGAGCTCTACCCAATGTACAAAAGTGAGACAGTTAGAACGAGGCAATTAAGAATGTTAATTGGCGCAAAGAAAAAAGCAAAGGATGGTCATTGTTAAGATAACTGGCCTATAAACACCTAAATGGATTTTGTGAAGGGGAAGAAAGGATCATCTTTTGACCATGAAAGGGAATATAAAATGTTCGTTTCTTTGTTTTAATGTGTGGAGAGATTTTAACTTCTTTTCTCAGCTCAGACTCTCAAGTAAACAAATGACTTGGCCCTCGTCTGGTGGGGTAACAAAAGGAGACAAATGAGACACGAAATGGAGGCAAAGAGGGAAAAGCCAGCGGGTGGGCAAGAGCCAAAGAAAAATGCTGAAGAAGAAAAATAAGGGAGGATGATAAATGGGGGGGGGGGGGATACAGACAAAAACCAAAGAGAAGGAATGAACCGTCAGGAAACAGAATCCCTGGAGAATGAGAGTTCACCCCAGAGAATAACAAGAAAGATGGCATCTAATTCTTTCTCACCCTGCAGGTGATCTGAAAATTAATTTCTTTTTTCTTTCTCTTTTTGGAGACAGAACCTTGTTCTGTCACCCAGGCTAGAGTGCAGTGGTGTCATCAGAGCTCCCTGCAACCTCAATCTCTTGGACTCAAGCGATCTTTCTGCTTCAGGCTCTGGAGTAGCTGGGACTACAAGGGTGCATCACTACCCCTGGAGAATGTTTTCTATTTTTTTGTGGAATAAGATGGGGAGGGGGGGCTGGGGTCCTTGATTTTGCTCAGGCTGGCCTCGAACTTGTGGCCTCAAGCAATCCCCTTGTCTCAACCTCCTAGAGTGAGCCACCAAGCCTGGTCTGAAAATTAATTTCTAGGCCAGGTTTGGTGGCTCATGTCTGTAATCCTAGCACTCTGGGGAGTGGAGGCAGGTGGATTGCTTGGGCTCAGGAGTTGGAGACCAGCCTGAGAAGAGTGAGACCTCATCTCTACTAAAAATAGAAAAACTAGCCAGGTGGTGTGGCACACACTTGTAGTACCAGCTACTTGGGAGGGTGAGGCTAGAGGATTGCTCGAACCCAGGAGGTTGAGATTGCTGTGAGCTATGCAGCCACAGTACTCCACCCAGGGTAACAGAGCGAAACTCTGGGGAAAAAAAAAAAGGAATGCAGGGTAAACAAGCACAGTAGGACAGGCCCAGATGTGAATCTTGCCTTTGTAATGTTCTCCCTCACTATATAAATTCCCTCAAGGTCTTACCCACTCTCTAGGCCTTGATTTCTTCCCCAGTAAATGGGGAGGCAACCTCTGCTTGGGGTATTGCTGCAAAAATCAGGAATGATTTGTATAAAGCCTCTGGCATACAATTATCCTTTTGGAAACATCCATTATCATACAAATTATTTCAGGTTACAGGAATGCTTATCTAAGGTTTGTTATGATAATAAGTAGATAAACAACACACATGAACAGTTTTGGGCAAGTTATTTTATTTACACCGTCGTTTATTTGATCATTCCTGCATTCAAAACCTATTTGGTCCACTGTGTACCAGGCCCTGAGCTCACTCAATGCTGAGAGTTTAGAGATTAAAATACTCACACAGGGCGATGCCTGTGGCTCAAAGAGTAGGGCACCAGCACCATATACCAGAGGTGGTGGGTTCCAACCCAGCCCCAGCCAAAACAAGAAAAAATAAAAAACTCACGTAGGGTGGCACCTGTGGCTCAAGGAGTAGGGTGCCAGCTCCATATACCGGAGGTGGTGGGTTCAAACCCGGCCCTGGCCAAAAAAACAAAAAGTAAAAAACTCACATAGGTTACAGTCCATGATGTATAACAATGTAATGGAGAAATTGTGGGTTTGTGGGACAACGCTGTCCCCTAGGACAATGGTGGTTTGTGGCCCAGGAGTGGACTGTGGTCCTATGGTGGTCTATGGTCCTTTGCCTCTGCCTAGAATAGGGCTGGGGTGGGATGGAGTCACAGGATATATGACATACTCCCTTCCGAAACAGATGCTTCACGACAGAAGGGACCAGATCAACTAGCAGCAACTGTTATGAAGACAAAGCAAAGTAAAAGGGGTAGAGTCTAGTTATACCATCAGTGCTTTTTTTTTTTTTGAGACAGAGCCTCAAGCTGTCCCCCTGGGTAGAGTGCTGTGGCATCACAGCTCACAGCAACCTCCAACTCCTGGGCTCAAGCAATTCTCCTGCCTTAGCCTCCCAAGTAGCTGGGACTACAGGCACCTGCCACAATGCCTGGGCATTTTTTGGTTGTAGCCGTCATTGTTGTCTGGAGGGCCCAGGCTGGATTCGAACCCACCAGCTCAGGTGTACGTGGCTAGCGCCTTAGCCTGTTGAGCCACAGGCACCCAGCCCATCAGTGCTTTTTTGCAGGGTAATCAGGAAAGGCCTCCCAGAAAAAGAGACGTGCGAACAGAGCGGAGAGTGAAGAGGGTGAGGGAGAAAGTCCTATAGATACCTGTGGGAAGAGCATTCCAGGCAGCGACAACAGCCAGTGCAAAGGCCCTGAGGCAGAGACATGCTTGGCCTGTTTGAGGATCCAGAACAAGGAGAGTGGGGCTGGAATGGAGTGAGTGAGGAGCGATCGGGGCAGAGGACATATGGTCTGAGACATCATGGCTCTAGGTGTTTTGTGGTATTCTCGAATTTTTTTATTGCGGTAAAAGACACATAACATAAAATGTACTATTTTAACCATTTCTAAGTGTACAGTTCATTGGTATTAAGTACATTCATGTTGTCAACCATCATCACCCTGCATCTCTATAACTCTTTTCATCTCGTAAAACTGAAACTCCATACTCATTAAATACTAACTTTCTGTTCCCCCCTCCCCCGCCCCTAGCAACCACCATTCTACTTTCTTTTTTTTTTTTTTTTTTTTTGAGAGACAGAGCCCCAAGCTGTCACCCTGGATAGAGTGCTGTGGCATCACAGCTCACAGCAACCTCCAATTCCTAGGCTCAAGCGAGGCTCCTGCCTCCGCCTCCCAAGTAGCTGGGACTACAGACGTCCCCCACAACGCCCAGCCATTTTTTTTTTTTTTGGTTTGCAGCCGTTAATGTTGTTTGGCGGGCCCAGGCTGGATTTGAACCCGCCAGCTTAGGTGTACATGGCTGGCGCCTTAGCCCATTGAGCCACAGGCGCTGAGCCCATTCAACTTTCTATTTCTATGAATTTGACGACTCTAGGTATCTCCTGTAAGTGGAATAATACACTATTTGGCCTTCTGTGACTGCTTATTTTATTTAGCATGATGTCTTTTTTTTTTTTTTTTTTCTATTTGAGAGAGAATCTCAAGCTGTCACCCTGGGTAGGGTACCGTGGCATCATAGTCCACAGCAACCTCCAACCCCTGGGCTCAAGTAATCCTCTTGCCTCAGTTTTTCTATTTTTAGTAGAGACAGAGGTCTCACTTTTGCTCAGGCTGGTCTTGAACTTGTGAGCTCAAGCAATCCACCCACCTCGGCCTCCCAGAGTGCTAGGATTATAGGCGTGAGCCACTGCACCTGGCCAATTTAGCATAATGTCTTCACATTGTAGCATAAGTCAGAATTTCCTTCCCTTTTAAGGCTTAATAATATTCCATTCTGTAGCTAAGCCACATTCTTCTGTTAAGGGATACTTGGGTTGTATCCACCGTTTAGAGCCTGTGAATAATACTGCTATGAACATGGGTATACAAGTACCTCTTTGAGACCCTGCTTAATTCTTTGGGGTGTTTACCCATAAGTGAAATTTTTGCATCATATGGTCATTTTATTTTTAATTTTTAGAGGACCAGCCGTGCTGTGTGCCACTGTGCTTACACCATTTACATTCTCACCAAAAGTGCACAGGGCTTCAAACTGCTATACATCCATGCCAACCCTTGCTATTTTCTGTTTTTGTTTTTTGTGGGTTTTTATTTTTATTTATTTTTATTTTTGAGACAGAGCCTCAAGCTATCACCCTGGATAGAGTGCTGTGGCATCACAGCTCACAGCAACCTCCAATTCCTGGGCTCAAGCGAGTGTCTTGCCTCTGCCTCCCAAGTAGCTGGGACTACAGGCGCCCGCCACAACGGCCTGGCCATTTTTTGGTAGCAGCCGTCATTGTTGTTTGGCGGGCCCGGGCTGGATTCGGACCCGCCAGCTCAGGTGTACATGGCTGGCGCCTTAGCCCGTTGAGCCACAGGCGCCGAGCCTTTGTGGGTTTTTTTTTTGAGACAGAATCTCAAGCTGTTGCCCTGGGTAGAGTGCTATGGTGTCACAGCTCACAGCAACCTCCAACTCTTGGGCTAAGGTGATTCTCTTGCCTCAGCCTCCCAAGTATCTGTGACTACAGGCACCTGACACAACACCTGGCTGCTTTTTGGATGTAGTTGTCATTGTCGTTTGGTGGGCCCGGGCTGGATCCAAACCTGCCAGCTCCAGTGTATGTGGCTGGCGCCCTAACCGCTTGAGCTACAGGCGCTGAGCCATGTTTTTTTTTTTTAATAGCAGCCATTGAAAGGGAATGAAGTGGTTATCTCATTGTGGTTTTGATTTACATTTCCCTAATGATTCATGATGAGCATCTTCTACTAGATTTTGTGATATGCAGGGTGGCCATAAAGTTCATGTGCAATTTAACATAGCGTGCCATACACACACACACACACACACACACATATGTGTATATAAATCCCAAATAAAAGATTTTGCTACCTCTCCTTTTCCCACTTATTTTAAATGTCATTTCACAGTGGTGGTTTACCAGATAGATATCCAAATCACTACCTGGACATTTCAAAGGTTTGTCCAAACATTCAAAAAGGGTGACTAGTAGAATATTTAATAAAGTCCTAATTGTTCTGCACAAAAATGTCCAAGAGATCAGGTGCAGTTGCATGTGGAATCTCAGCTTCTCAAGAAACTGAGGCAGGTCCTCAAGGCTGAAGTGCACTCTGACTGTACCTGTGAAAAGCCACTGCACTCCAGCCTGGACAACATAATGAGACCCCTGTCTCTACAAAATATCTGAGAGTCAAAACATTCAAATAGGCTTTATCTTAATATGACTGTAAAGACAGCTTTTTTTTTTTTTTTTAAGAACTTTGCTTTTTTTGGTTAGTGATATGAAAAGCTGTCAGAGGGTTTTGAGCAGATGAATGAGATTTCGGGGGGTGCAGTTTACAAGGAGAATTCTGAGTGCTATGATCGTCTATAGCAGGTGAGGGGACGAGCAAAAAGATACTATTACAATTGTCTGGGACCAAGAGCTTGGACCATGGTGGAGGTGGTGGGGGTGGGAGAGATGCATGGACCTGGGCATATAGTGTGATCCTGTGCCTGATGGAGCCTGCAAACAGATTGGATGTGGGTGTGAAAAACAGGTGCCAAGGATGACTCCTAGATTTCCAACCTGAACGTCTGGAAGGATGCAGGTACCAGGTATAGAAATAGGGAAGGCTCTGAGAGAAGTGGATTTGGCAGAGATGGGAGCTTCGTAACTCATTGGAGACATGTTGTGTTTGATTAGCCAATTGGACATTCAAATGGGGAGGTCAAACCTGTAGCTGGATATACCACAGGCAAGGACCAGGAGGCTGTTGCCATCAGCTCGAGGCCGTGTTTGAAGCCAAGGGACCAGTTGGGACAATCTAGGCAGTGAATGTAGATAAGGAAGAGATAAGTGCAAGGATAAGGCTGGGGGACTCTCGGGTTTAAAGGAGGGAATACAGAAATGTGACTCTGGGGGCCCAAGAGAGCCATCGGGGAGCCAAGGGACGGACAGGCTTGACAGGGAGGCAGAGATCCACTGCCAGATGTGACGCTGACATTTCAAGGCGGATGGACTGGGAACTAAGGCTTGAGTTTTGCAGTACAGAGATAGCTAGGCATCAAGAAGACCCCTGAGGAGCCCAAGGGGCACGAGCTGACTGGAGAGGGCTAGGGGGAAATGCAAGGAGGCAGTGATTAAGGTCAGCTCTTCTGAAGGTGTTTTCTGGTAAGTGGAGAGGAAGACTCACCCTATAGCAGGTGCTGTTTGACCACAGGAATGATCCCAAAGAGGAGGAAATGTTGACAACACAGGAGAGAAAAGGAATAATCACAGAGCAAAGGACGGGCTTATGTCCCAATAAACCCATCATAAGTTGAAAATATCATTAAGTCAAAAGTGTATTTAAGGCTTGGTGCCTGTGGCTCAACAGGCTAAGGTGCCAGCCACGTACACCTGAGCTGGCGGGTTTGAATCCAGCCCGGGCCCGCCAAACAGCAATGACGGCTGCAAACAAAAAATGGCCAGGTGTTGTGGCGGGCGCCTGTAGTCCCAGCTACTTGGGAGGCAGAGGCAGGAGACTCTCTTGAGCCCAGGAATTGCAGGTTGCTGTGAGCTGTGATGCCACAGCACTCTATCCAGGGTGACAGCTTGAGGCTGTCTCAAAAAAAAAAAAAAAGTGTATTTAATAATGTACTGGTAAATCACAGCCTGATTTATCTTAAACGTGCTCAGATCCTTTCCATTACCCTGCAGTTGGGCAAAGTGGTCTACAAAGCCTATTTTATAATAAAGTGCTGACTATCTCATGTAATTTATTGAATGTTGTACCAAAAGTGAAAAATAGAATGTTTGAGTGGGCACTCCAAGTACGATTTCCATAGCATGAGTATTGCTTTCCCATTGCTGTAAAATCGAAAAATCCTCAATCGAGCCATTGCAAGATGAAGACCGTCCGTCACGATCTTAGGAAGGTAGAAAGGGGTGGGGTGCCGGCCTCTGGAATGGTAACACACACTTCATCCGGGATAAGAAAGAGCAGGAGATTTGGGTGCAGGTCAAGCCAAAAGGTTGCTTTAGCTTGGGAACGTGGGGAAGGTCTCTAGTGACCGTATCTATCGCGTTGGTGAAGGCAGAAATGAGGGTACAGAAGGGAAGAGGGTGCTGAGTGATAGGAGAGAGAAAGGACGGGGTGAAACCCTCTTCCAGGAGAGAGGGAGAACAAGTGGAGGAGGGGAATGCAGTCTGGTGGCTGGGCCCACATGGGCGGTCCCACATTTGCAGAGACACTAGTTGTGTTTTTTCTCTCCATTTTTCAGCAGGTCGCATCCAAGTGCAGAATGGCTTAGACGTTGGTTTGAAGCAGAAATGGGGTTTAGCAAGGCGGGTGCAACCGAAGACGAAAAGGGCACAGGCATTCAGAGTGAAGGGGAGAGGCTGAACCATGAGCTGCAGCATCCAAGCCCGGTAAGAAGGAGGGAAGAGCAGAACAGGGCTGACTCAGGGACTCACGCTTGTAATCCTAACAATCTGGGAGGAGGCCAAGGCAGGAGGACTGCTTGAGGCTGGGAGTTCAAGACCAGCATGAAGAACAGTGAGACCCCTGTCTCTACTAAACACAGGAAAATGAGTGGTGGTGTGAGCCTGGGGTACCAGCTACTCGAGAGGCTGAGGCAGGAGGATTGTTTAAGTTCAAGAGATTAAAGTTACAGTGAGCTATCATGAAGCCACAGCCACTAGAGCCTATGTGACATGGCAAAGCAAGGCTCTGTCTCAAAAAAAAAAAAAAAAAGTAGAACAATGGTGGGGTCCATAAACATGGAGGTTCAGCCACGAAATTGTTGGACCTGGGGTCCCAAAGGGACAGAGCTAGCAGGGTATTAGGAAGGAATCAAAGGAAGAGATGGTCGAAGTTGAGGTGGCAATGGCATTGCTGGAGAGGCGGGGTGAAGAGTGTGTGCTGAGATGGCTGAGGGAGAGCTCAGGGAACTGAGCAGCCAGGGCGTCGAAAGGACTCTCTTCATAGATTGAAAATGTCAGGAAATGTTTTCGGTGAGCAGGGTGCCAAGTCAGGTAACAAAATCTTTGAGAACTAAGGAACAGCATCTCAGGGCTCTGCGGGGATTCAAGGAGGAGGGAGGGCTGTGGACAGCAGAGTCTGAGTCTGCCTCCTGAGGGCCCAATGTGGAGGAAGGAGAGATAATTGCGGCCACCAGGAGCAAAGAATTCCCCTGGCCCACTCCCGTCTGATGGTCTGGGGTGCCTGAGGGAAACAGCTATCCTTAAGAGGGCTGGAGGAGGGGCGGTGTCCCCAGGGCAGAGGCAAGGGTCATTTAGAGCACACTCAGAGAACAGGGGGAGGATAAAGAAGATTTTGCCATATTGGATCAGAAGACACTGGGTGTTAGGTCAGATAAGTAGCTGGGTTTATGGAATTGGTTGCTTAGAGCCAGACGCTGTCCTAACCACTCTGCCTGTATCTGATTATTTACTGCATGGGGCAATTTACTATTATTATCAGAGGTCATTTTCCAGATGAGAACTTAGAAGTCCAGAGAGGTGAGCAACACATCCAAGGTCTCACGGGTATAGGGCCAAAACTTGGCAACCTTCTCAGGACCATACTGGGCACCAGTGAACTACAGCCGGATGCAGACTGCCATGCTTACTACATGAACTTGGCGCTGAGACTGGGCTTTACGGGTGAACATTTGCAATCCATTAGATGGTAAGAAATATTTGCTCAAGTGCCAGTTAATCAAAATGTTATCTGCTCCAGAAGAATTCCGTTCTTCTCATTAGTAGACATGTATTAGAAAACCTTACAATATTTTGATTTTTAGGGCAGCGCCTGTGGCTCGAAGGAGTATGTGGCTGGCTCCATATGCTGGAGGTGATAGGTTCAAACCCAGCCCCAGCCAGAAACTGCAAAAAAAAATTTTGATTTTTATCAACTGCAAATTTGTGAAAGTGTTTTCTTGCTTGTGTCTCTAAAGAATATCCTCAGTTCTAGGCGGCACCCGTGGCTCATCAAGTAGGGCGCTAGCCCCATATACCGAAGGTGGTGAGTTCAAACCTGGCCTCGGCCGAACTGCAAAAAACAGAAACATAGCTGGGTGTTGTGGCAGGCGCCTGTAGTCCCAGCTACTTGGGAGGCTGAGGCAAGAGAATCGCCTAAGCCCAGGAGATGGAGGTTGCTGTGAGCTGTGTGACGCCACGGCCCTCTACCCAGGGCGATAAAGTGAGACTCTGTCTCTACAAAAAAAAAAAACCCTCAGTTCTGCCTCTTGGCCAACAAAACCTAAAATATTTCTACCTGGTCCTTTAGAGAGTGTAGACAATATTCACGTATCTCTCAATAGGGGAAATGTTCCTGTACGAGCCCTGCGGTGTTATCTAAAAGATAAGTGTGTGTGTGTGTGTGTCTGTATAGGGTGTCCATAAAGTTCGTGTATTTTATTTATTTATTTTTTTTGAGACAGAGCTCAAGCTGTCGCCCTGGATAGAGTGCCGTAG
This sequence comes from Arctocebus calabarensis, assembly GCA_963573935.1. Classification (NCBI taxonomy): domain Eukaryota; kingdom Metazoa; phylum Chordata; class Mammalia; order Primates; family Lorisidae; genus Arctocebus; species Arctocebus calabarensis. The sequence continues at coordinate 14,889 of CAUYON010161723.1, read as the reverse complement.
CATCACAGGTCACAGCAACCTCTAATTCCTGGGCTCAAGCAAGTCTCCTGCCTCCGCTTCCCAAGTAGCTGGGACTAGAGGCACCCGCCACAACGCCCAGCCATTTTTTGGTTGCAGCGGTCATTGTTGTTTGGCGGGCCCAGGCTGGATTCGAACCTGCCAGCTCAGGTATACGTGGCTGGCGCCTTAGCCCATTGAGCCACAGGCGCCAAGCCAAGTTTGTGTATTTTAAATTGCACACAAACTTTATGGACACCCTGTATATATATATACATATACACACACTGTATATATAAATTTTTTTTTCTTCTCTCTCTTTTTAGAGATACCATCTTGCTCCGTTGCCCAAGCTGGAGCGCAGTGGTACGATCCTAGCTCACTGTAACCTCAAACTCCTGGGTTCAAGTAATCCCCTACTTCAGCTTCCTTGATAGCTGGAGCTACAGGTGTGTGCCACTCTACCTGGCCAATTTTTAAATTTTTTTATAGGGACATGGTGTCACTATGTTGCTCAGGCTAGTCTCAAACTCCTAGCCTCAGGCAATCCTCCTGCCTTGGTCTCTCAAAGTGCCGGGATTACAGGTGTGAGCCACTACATCTGGCTCCCAAAAGATAATAAACAAATGTTGGCCATTGAATGAGTGAGTGAATGAGTTAGTGGGAGAAGTGGAGGAGATTCAAGGGCAGTGAAGTGGGGTGGTTGAAATTGGCAGAGACCTTATCTGGAGGAGGTGGAGACAGAAGTTTAGTTGCAGAAAGGTTGTTGGAGATGAGCCTGACTAGCTCTGGAAAAAAAAAACCCGGGGAATGCTAACTAAATCTGGCTAAATCCACCATTGTCCGCAGTATCTGATCCTTGATAGAAAATTCCACAGCTACACAGAAAGGCCTATATGCCTTTGGGATATTTTTTAGGGGGAATATAAAAGAACTGAATGTAGAAGTCCAGAGACCAGGAGGAGACTCTGAGGAGCTGGGAAAAGTTTATCAGGCATGACCAGGCTTTATGCGACAGCAACTATAGTTGAAACAACATGCCAGGGCCCTTGTGTAATTGTTCTCACGACTCTGAGGAGTAGATATTATTCTGTTGAACAGATGCAGAAGCCATGGACAGACAGGAGACGTGCTCTGCCCCAGGACTTTCCCCCCACACACACACTCAAAGCACTAAATCCAGGCTTAAAAAGTTTTTTAGAGAAGAGGTCTCAGGACATTAACCAGTCTGGAGTGCGGTGGCTACTCCCAGGCAAGATCATTTCAGCCTCCAATTCCAGGGCTCAAGGGATCCTCCTCCCTCAGCCTCCCACGTGGCTGGGCTGTTAAGCACAGCCCAACCCTGCAAGGTTCTAAGTCCAGGCTTTGCATCCACTTGTCTTGCATCTTCGAGCAACCCACTGGGTCAGTGAGATTCTAGGTCTGAGATCAAGCGATGAAGGGCCTGCCTCAGAGAGCTCCAGGGCAATAAACAAGTGAACAATACACAAATAAATAAAATAAATGCAGATTGTCCCACGAGTCCTGAGGGGAATAACAGGGTAATATAGAGAGTGACTGGAGGTGGAGGCCAGCTGAGCTGGGAGGTTCATGGATGATCACTTGTTGCTGAGGGAAGAAAGTTCTAGAAAACAGTAAAGGCCCTGAGACAGGAATGAGCTTGGAGGCATCAGAAATGAGGCCGCTGTCCTTGGTGTGGGGGGAGTTGAGTTGGAGGTGGGTACAACTGAATTATAGGGCCAGATAGGCTCTGTTCCTGGTGGTTTGTGGTTTGAATTTCATTCCCAGCGACAGGGACCCTCTGGGAGGCTCTAAGCTGGGGAGTGATGTGCTCTGATGGACCTTGTATAAACTGTCCTGGATGATTTGGGAGGACAGCAGAAGAGGGCGTGGTGGATGGAAGGCAACCTGGAGACGGACTGCCCCATCCACCCCCATCTTTGCCACAACCCTGAGCTCCGATCTTCCCGGACCTGCCTCTCTATTTGGGGGGAGGCGTATCAAGTAGGGGCAGGCACCCCCAGGCAAAATGAACACGTTGGTAACAGCTGCTTTTAGGCCATGCATGAGGCCCTTCTGAGCTCAAGGCCTGTGTGAGGATCCAAGTCACATCCATGAAGTCTGCCCCAGTGGGAGAAGGTGCTTTGGACACAGGTGGCTCCAGGAGGCTGCTCTCAGACAGTGACATGTGAACTCCTTTGGAGAACATGACTTTCTCGATCCTAGAAGGTGTTGCTTTATAATCACAAAGTGGAGAGGGGTGGTGGAAGGAACCAGAATATTTTTAAAAAATCTCACTGCAGTTTTTTTTTGGGGGGGAGGGACATTGAGATCGTAACAAGGAGAGTTGCATCCAAGAGCTAGTAGGGGTGGGAAGCTGGACGCGGGGCTCTGCTGGTGGAATTGACAGGGCTTCCTGAAGGATGAGCTTTGGAGGGTCTCGGGGCTGGCAGGATCTGCACAAGGAGTAAGGATGCAGGGGAATGATTCCCAGGCAGAGAGTCAGCAATTAGGAGCGCCCGGGGCCTGCCCAGGGAAAGCTCTGTTTGGCTGGAGCTCTAATCTAGAAAGCGCAAGAGGGCCTGGGGATAGAGGAAAGTCTAGGGGCTCAAACCAGGGAGAGAAGCTCCTCCCAACACACTCTGGGAGACGCTGATCCTCTAGGGAGGGGGATGCAACTCTGGAGGTAGGGTTGGTGGCTCCACTCTGTAACTGTGGGCAGTCCCAGCAACTCTGCAGCCTCAGCTTCTACAGTGGGAGGGACAGGGTCCCCATGTCACAGGGACTGCTGAGGATTAAACGATTGTGCATTGAGCTTGGGGGATGGCAGGTCTCATTCAAGGAGAGTGCTGCTTTGCCCAAGACTCCGACAAGTGGACTGAACCCCTGCCCATCCTGTCAACAGAAGTGCCCCTGCTGGGCTTTTCCTCCCAGATAACCCCTATCAAGGTGCTGAACGGCTGAGCGCTGGCTTAGACTGGCCTCTCTTTGGACTAGTCTTTTATTCTTCTATGCTAGATTTTATTGTCATCCTTGGTTTTTTTCCTTCCTGTTTTGTTTTGTTGGCTCTGAGGTCTCACTGGCTCTAGAATAATCCATGTTGCATTGAATTGCTTGCTTATGAAGAAGACAGCAAAATTGCAACATAGTGGTCCAGACTCCCCACACCTTACCTGTGTAGACGAGGCCCTTCATGAAGTCCAGCTTGTGTCCTGGTCCACAGGCAGGTGCCCAATGATTTAGCCATCTGACCTGGGCTGCCACATTTGGTGCCCAGCTTTCCTTGGGTTCTCAAAGGGGCTTTGTACCTACCTTCTGCCATCCTAAATCTAAACCTTAGGCTGGGATTTTTTGACCTGATCTCTTTTCAGATATTGAAGCCAGAAAATAATTCTATGTTGTGCAGTGTCCTGTGCACTGCCGGGCATTGAGAAGCATCCCTGGCCTCCACCCATTAGATGCAGTGGTACTTCTCTCTCTCACCCTCGCCCTCTAGTCTGACAACCAAAAATGTCTCCAGAAATAGCTGCATGCTCCCCAGGGAAAGGCCCAAACTCACCTCTGGTGCAGAGCGCTTGCACCTGTGCCACGGTGCCCACCAGCTCTGCTCCCCTCCCCTGTTTGCAACAGGACCTTCTTCTCCCAGTGGGCCACCTGCCTCTGAGGCTACTTGGCCTTATCTTAACTCGCTCAAAGGACTGTTCAAAGGACCCAGTAAGGTCAAGTATGTGCTGTCACTTGGGAAAGTGAAACTAAGCACATTCTTTGGGAATAATGATAAACATCATCATTTCATTTTATAATAAATAAAATATTTTATAAGGATTTATTATACGCATACAGCTAAGGTAAAATATTTATCGTTTCAATATTTCAATATTATTGTTTAAATAACGATTTAAATAAAGAATGTTTGTTACTGAATCACCACCACCAGCCATCCTCCCTGTCCGGAGTGTGGGCCATTTTATATGCAAGGTCTGGCAACTAAGTTCTCAAACCCATCCTAGAAAAAAATGCTACATACCTCACTGCTGAGTATCAGTATGGCACCAGATGACCACAGGGAGGACTTTGAAGGGGACCAATGCTATTCAGCAATGAGGTGGAATAGAGCCTCAAGCTGTCACCCTGGATAGAGTGCTGTGGCATCACACCTCACAGCAACCTCCAATTCCTGGGCTCAAGCGAGTCTCTTGCCTCCGCCTCCCACGTAGCTGGGACTACAGGCGCCCACCACAACGCCCGGCCATTTTTTGGTTGCAGCTGTCATTGTTGCTTGGCGGGTCCGGGGGCTGGATTCGAACCCGCCCGCTCAGGTGTACGTGGCTGGCGCCTTAGCCCGTTGAGCCACAGGCGCCGAACCCCATGAGATTTCTTGAGGTCATACTTTAACGGAGACATCTGGGTGGGGACAGAACTTGGGGAGATGCTGGTTCATGGTTCATAGATGGTTTAGAGGCTGCAGGAGTAGAGGACACCGGGAGAGAGTGTCCAGTAAGAAGTGACAGGGCCTCGGGTGCCTCCCTGTGGAACTCTGGCCCTCACTAGGGCTCCGGGGGCCTGTGGTCACAGGTGGGAGGTGGCCTCGAGGGGTGAGTGACAGCTAACCTGGGGCTGTCTCCAGGGGACAGGACCTGTCTCCGTTCTGCAGTATCTTGATACTGTTGCGAGATCAAGATAAGGGCTAGGAAAATGCCTACTGGATTTACAGAAAAGGGATTGGACAGGTGACTGGGTGACTGTGTACAGATGGCTTTCAGGGAGAGTGGGGACCAAGGGGCAGAGAAATAGAGGGACATGGAATTGGGCTATTTGATAAGGGAGGAGAGAGACAGGACAGTTGCTAGAAAGAAGAGGACAAGAGAGGGTATTTTTTTAAAGACGGGAAGATTCTAGATGCTGAGGGGAAGGATATTATTCGAGAGGAAAGCCTGAGTATTCAAGAGGCGAGAAGAGCACAGAAGTTCTGAGAGGGCAGCAGGGTCGGGGGCGGAAGGACGTCCTTGAACAGGAGGCTGAGGCCAAGCTGAGGGTGATGAAAGAAGCCCAGAACCTTCCCAGGGCCTGAGACCCTCCTGCTGGGCCCCTGCTTCTCCTCTGCCCTCAGCTCCTTCCTCCTCTCTCCCCTCCCCTCTGCTCCAACCACTTGGTCCCCTTGTCTTTCTCCAGGTCCTCCAACAAGGCTCCTGCCTTCGCCTTGATTGTCCTTCTACTCAGGACATTTTTACTGAACAGATCCACGTGGCTCAGTCCTTGGCTTCATTTGAGTCTCTGCATTCCTGTCCCCTTTTCAGAGATCTCCCTACCCCCCTCACCGCCAGATGACAGAATCCTCCTAGTACTTTCCTCTCCAGATCCACTACCTCACCACAGGGCCTTTGCACCTGCTCTTCTCCCTGCCTGAACTGCTCTGCCTACCCCCCGCCCCCGAATCTTGTTAATGACTAACCTCATCCCCAGCACAGGCATCCTGTCTTCAGTCCTGTCACCCGCCCCTCCCTGACTAGGTCAGGTTCCCTCACATATGGCCCTTGGAGTGCTGGACACCTGTCCAGTGCTATCTACTGAAGTTATTATTTTGCTTTATTTGTACGATTATTTGACTAAGATCTCTTTCTCCAGACTACAGGTACAATCCAAGTAAGGGCTATACTGTCTTACCCACACTTGTATCCTTAGTGTCAGGCAGACACCCCAAACTACAGGTGTTGATGTGTTCATGTATCAGAACTCTGGCCTCAGGCTGAGCTGCAGATCCGAAGTCTGAAGCTCATGATATACCAAAACTTCTGAGTTGGTTTTTTTTTAAAGACAGTGAGATTCCCTGGGGTTGAATGCCATGGTGCCTCAGAACTCATAACCACCTCAAACTCCTGGGCTCAAGGAATCTTCCTGCCTCAGGCTCCTGAATAGCTGGGACTATAGGTACCTGCCACAACGCGTGACCAATTTTTCTATTTTTAGGAGATATAGCATCTTGCTATTGTTCAGGCTGGTCTTGAACTCAAGCAATTGGCCACCTTGGCCTCCCAGAGTGCTAGGATGACAGGTGTGAGCCACCGTGCCTGGCCATTAGGGAGGCATTATTATATAGAGAGGTTAAGAATGTCCTTGGAATCACACTGCTTGGATTTAACTTCTTACTCTCCAATCTGCTAACTGCCTGGCCCCAGTCAGGCTGGTTCAGCTCCCTCTGGGCCTCACTTATCTGTAAAATGGGGACAGTAACACATGCATTATACATCTATGAGGAGGCTGGGTGTGACCATTATGTGTAAAAGGCTAGAACCCTATCTGACCCATTCAGATTCCAGCCCGGCTACTCTTTAGCAAGCCTGGCTTTGTGATAATGGCTGGTTTTACACTGAGCTTCAAGAGATTATGAACCCAAGTCTCAGGGTGTCCATTTTCTTATTCATGTGTCAGAGGAGGCAGATAGGAGGTCGCAACACAACTCCTGCCTGAACAAAGTACAGGACTCTCCCTTCACTGGTGCATTTCCAGCTGGCCAAGTTCAGTTTTTAAAGAGCAGTAAATACTTGCAAGAGATGAATGGCAGGAAGTGAATGAAGGAATAGATACATTTTTAAGATCCACTGACAGCTTGGATGTTTTGGAAGCCGAGGGGGTCAGGGGGACGAATTTATTGGCTTTGCTGTCAGATGCTCAGGAGATGCGCCTTTTGTCCTGACATCAGCTGAGAGTGGATCTCCAGCAGGATCTGTCCACAGAGCACATTTGCCGAAACATCTTGGCTTCATTACATTTATGAGTTTTAAAAGCATGTAAAATATTTTATATGGTTCTTGCAAAAGGGGAACAACATAAATAACCCGGAGAGAGAGGACAATGTTCAAGAAGTGGGTCCTGTCGACTGGCCGGAGTGCGCCCTGGGGACGTTCTGAGAGCCCAGAAGATTCTCTGTTTCCTCTTCCCTGCTCCGTGCCCAAGAGGCTGGCCGGTGAGGACCGCGTTGGCTGGTTCCTGTGACATCTGGCATTCTGTTGGGTTTGGCCAGAGAGGCTCAGGGGAGGGAGTTGGGTATTGAGTCCCTTCCACCCATGCTTTGGCAGTGGCTGTGTCCCTCTACTGAAGGCCGCAGCTCCTGAGGGGTGGCCCCTGTCCTATAGCTCTTGCCATTTTCTCTCTCATTTTCTTGTCTTCTCAGGCCATGGGGGCAAGTGAGTCAGGGCTCCTAGTTGCTGGCGGCCCCAGGGTGCTTCCCCATCCCTCTGGAGTCTCCACCCTCTGTTCCCACCTTATTTATTTTGGGGACCCAGGATGGGCACCATTATTTATTTATTATTAGTTTTTTTTTTTTTGCAGTTTTTGGCTGGGGCTGGGTTTGAACCCGCCACCTCTGGTGTATGAAGTTGGTGCCTTTTGCCTTTGAGCCACAGCACCAGTGGGCACCATTATTAATACGATGTTTATTGATAGCATCACAAAGTGACTATAATCAACAGTAAGTTAGGGTATACCTTAAAATAACTAAAAGAAGCCAGGCACAAGGGCTCATGCTCATGCCTGTAATCCTAGCACTCTGGGAGGCTGAGGCGGTTGGATCACTTGAATTCAGGAATTAGAGATTGGCCTGAGCAAGAGTGAGACCTCCTCTCTACTAAAAATAGAAAAACTGGCTAGGTGCCTGTGGCTCAACGGGCTAAGGCGCCAGCCATGTACTCCTGAGCTGGTGGGTTCGAATCCAGCCCGGGCCCGCCAATCAACAATGATGGCTGCAACCAAAAAAAAAAAATGTCTGGGCATTGTGGCGGCGCCTGTAGTCCCAGCTACTTGGGAGGCAGAGGCAAGAGACTTGCTTGAGCCCAGGAATTGGAGGTTGCTGTGAGCTGTGATGCCACAGCACTCTACCCGGGGTGACAGCTTGAGGCTCTGTCTCAAAAAATAAATAAATAAATAAAATAAATTAAAAAAAAACAAAACTAGCCGGGTGTTGTTGTGGGTACCTATAGTTTCAGCTGCTCACGGAGGCAGAGGCAGGAGGATCACTTGAGCTCAGGAGTTCAAGACCAACCTGAGCAAGAGCAAGACCTGTCTCTACCAAAAATAGAAAAACTATGGCTCAGAGCCCATAGTTCAGTGGTTAGGGTGCCGGCCACATACACTGGGGCGGGTGGGTTCAAACCCCGCCTGGGCCTGCTAAACAACAATGAAAACTGCAACCAAAAAATACCTGGGCATTGTGGTGGGCACCTGTAGTCCCAGCTACTTGGGAAGCTGAGGCAAGAGAATCACTTAAGGCCAAGAATTTGAGGTTTGCTGTGAGCTGTGACACCATGGTATTCTATGAAGGCAACATAGTGAGACTCTGTCTCAAAAAGAAAAAAACGAACAAGGCTCGGCTCAGCGCCTGTGGCTCAATGGGCTAAGGCGCCAGCCATGTACACCTGAGCTGGTGGGTTTGAATCCAGCCCGGGCCTGCCAAACAACAATGACGACTACAACCAAAAAATGGCCAGGCATTGTGGCAGGCGCCTGTAGTCCCAGCTACTTGGGAGGCGGAGGCAGGAGCCTCGCTTGAGCCTAGGAATTGGAGGTTGCTGTGAGCTGTGATATCACAGCACTCTGTCCAGGGTGACAGCTTGAGGCTCCGTCTCAAAACAAACAAACAGCCCACCCCCCCAATACACACACAAATAGAAAAACCAGGGCAGGCGTTGTGGTAGTCTCAGCTACTCAGGGAGGCTGAGGCAAGAGGATCGCTTGAGCACAAGAGTTTGAGGTTGCCATGAGCTATGAGGATGCCACAGTACTCTACCAAGGGTGACTGTGTCTCAGAAAAAAACAAAAACTAAAATAATGGAATTGAAATGTCCCTAACACAAAGTAATTTTTTTTCCTTTTTTTGAGACAGAGCCTCAAGCTGTCACCCTGGAGAGAGTGCTGTGGCATCACAGCTCACAGTAACCTCCAATTCCTGGGCTTAAGCGAGTCTCTTGCCTCCACCTCCCAAGTAGCTGGGACTACAGGCGTCCGCCACAACACCCAGCCATTTTTTGGTTGCAGCCGTCATTGTTGTTTGGCAGCCCTGGCTGGATTCAAACTCACCAGCTCAGGTGTACGGTGGCTGGCGCCTTAGCCCGTTGAGCCACAGGCGCCAAGCCAACACAAAGAAATATTAAATGCAGAGGTAATGGATGCCCCAGCTACCCTGATTTAATTCATTCACACTATATGCCCATATCAAAACATCACATGTACCCTATAAAGATACACAACTATGGGCTCGGTGCTTGGGGCCTCTCGGATTTCCCCCACCCAGGGATTCCCCCACGCAGGGACTCGGAAAACGGCACCTTCAACAGCCAGGTTGTGCAAGCCATATGATGCCCCTGTCTGACGCAGCCCCATTTTCATCCCACCACCAGCCTGGTGTGTCTCCCTCCCAGGACACCTGATATTGAGTCCTTTTGCTTCTTTCCAGCACTTAGATCTCAGGGCAGCCATCTCGTCCTCTCTTGGACAGATCCTTGAACAGAGCAGCGGCCTCTTAGCTTCTCCTGCAGCCTCTGCAGGGCATCCTGTCCGCAAAGCCAGGGTATTTTTATAAACGTGGATCCTGACACACCCTTCCCCACTTACAGCGCCTGAGGACTTCCCACTGAGATTAGGGCAGGCGAAAGTGCCCGTGAGCACCACATCCCAGCCACGCAGCTCTTCTTGTTCCTCCTCTAGAACAAGAGGCTCCCGTCTCGGGGACTTTGCGTTTGATGTTCCCTGTGCCTGGAATGCCCTTCCCAAACTTTCTCCCTCGTTTTACTCAGGCTCTGCTCAGAGTCATCTCTTCTTACAGGTCTTCCTCAACCATCCTTTCCTGACTATGCGACCTCTCCTGCCTCCTCAATTTTAGTTGCATTATTTTGCATTATCATCCGCATCGCATTTCTCACCCTCTGCAGTTACCAGACCTTTTTTTGTTTTGACATAGAGTCTCACTACATCGCCTTCGGTAGAGTGCTCACAGCTCACGACAACCTCAAGCTCTTGGGCTTAAGGATTCTCTTGCCTCAGCCTCCCATGTAGCTGGGACTACAGGTGCCCGCCACAATGCCCCACTACTTTTTGGTTGCCGTTGTCATTGTTTAACAGGCCCAGGCTGGGTTCGAACCTGCCAGCCCTGGTGTATGTGGCTGGCACCCCAAGCACTGAGCTACGGGCGCTGAGCCAGACCCTTCTTTGTTTGGTGGCTGCCTGCCTCTGCCCAAGCCTGACAGCTGATGACTCTCTGCTGAATCATGATGCCCAGAAGGGTGCTTAGTGCTCAACAGGGATTTACTAAATCTCTGCCGGGAAGGAGCAGGGGGAGCGAATACAAAATGATATGTGTCTCTCCCCCCCCCCCCCACTTGAACAAAACCAGCAGTGGAGGAATGAACCAGAACACCTAAAAGAGTTGTTAGGATTCCTTCTTTGGAATCACAACTAAGGCCTGAGAACTCTGGATGGATCCAGAGCAGCCCAGCTCCCACCCCTGGCACTGTGGTGTCCGCTGATGGGCATGTGGGTGTGCTGGGTCACAGATCTCCTTGGGGTGGGGGTCGGGGGCCAGACATCACCAGGTGTTTAGGCCTGTCAATAAAACAAGTGGCCGCTGCTTTGTATCTGTACCTACTCAAGGGAAATAAAGCCGTTTGCTTATAAAGAATTTCCATAAACATTTCTGAGGATGTATATTAGGGGTAATCTTGGGATGTGCATTAAACTAAACAGGGTAGTGTAAACACAGGAACAGGCTGAAAGGGGAGAATAAATGGCCTCGGTTTGCCCTGGCCCAGTGGTCTTTGGCAACTTGTGCAGCCTCCAGAGACCCAGAGGCTTCAAACAAAGTGAGGAAGCCCCGTGCAGCCCTCCCATGGGGGGATTCTGGAACAGCCTCAGGAATTAAGCTCCCCTCCCCCCAATGTCCAATGCTTTGGATTCCTGAAGTCATCTGCGTTGAAATACTTGAAAGGATCATAAAAAGAACCAGAACAGGTAGCTATGGGAGGAAGCAAGTGCTCTCATTCCCCCCAGATGGAGCAGCCTGGGCACAGAGAACTCGGTGACTTGCCGAAGGTCTCGGAGCTCCTGAGAGCAGGGCTGGGCTGTTACCTCTACCGGCGGGGCCGCAGCGTCGGAGCTCTTCCAAGGATGCTCCAGTCTGGGATGGAAAAGTTTGCTGCTATTATTGTCCACTGTCAATGACCCTGGGGATTTCTTTGGAGGAGACGCCAAGGCACATGTGTAAATTGATCATGTGCCTCCATTTGTGGTCCACTTTCATCATCAGCCCAAGCGCTCAAGGTTGTGAGCTGAAATTTGATAGGTAGTGACGGGGAAGATGCTCAAGGTATATTATTATGTTTAAGAAGTAAATTCCGTATGTTCCAAAAACTTCTTTCTTTCTTTTCTCTCTCCCTCTTTCTGCAGTTAAATGAATTAGGTCACAGCAAGCATGTAAGAGAGACATTCTTCTTTCTTTCTCTTTCTTTTCTTTCTTTTTCTTTCTTCTCTCCCTCTCTCTCTTCTTTCTTTGACAGAGTCTCCCTCTATTGTTCTAGGTAGAGTGTCTTGGCATCAGAGCTCACAGCAACCTCCAACTCTTGGGCTTAAGAGATCTGTAGCTCAGTGGGTAGAGTGCCCAGCCACATACACCACATAGACCGAGGCCGGCCTCACTTGCTAGAACAACAGACAACTGCAACAACAACACCAACAAAATAGCCAGGCACCTATAGTCCCAGCTACTAAGGAGGCTGAGGCCAAAGAACCACTTGAGTCCAAGAGTCAGAGCAGTGGTTCTCAACCTTCCTAATGCCGTGGCCCTTTAATGCAGTTCCTGTGGGTCGCAACTGAGAACTGCTGAGTTAGAGGCTGCCACAACTCTCTACTAAGGGTGACATAGTGAGATTCTATCTAAAAAAAAAAAGAGATCCTCTTGCTGCAGTCTCCTGAGTAGCTGGTACTATAGGTACCTGTCACAACGCCTTGCTAAAGTCCCCGCAGTTTTAAAATGGCACAGCTATGCTTTTGATGAGGTCGCTTGTAGAATTAACTTAGCCAGCAAGCAGGTGAGGGCTGATCAGAACGGCAATGAAGTCAGCTCTCCTAGTGCCTTTTCTAACTCTGTGCAAATTATATTCTCCAGTGGTGCTAATCGGCATTCTCGCTTGCCCCTCCCCTCACGTGCTTGCTGTGACCTAATTCATGTAACTGCAGGGAACAGAGATACAGGGTTCCAAGAAGGCTGAATATCAACATCATCACTGGCATTCTGATCACAATATCTACATTTCCTGGGAGATCCTGAAGTGGAGATATTGCCGCTTTGTCAGTCCAAGGCTACTCAAATCTGAGGTCAAAACGTCTGGGAGAAAAGATTGCTTCACGGGTCTGGTTGTTTCCATATATCTGGAGTCATTCATTGCACTACTGTTCATGAGCTTGTACCATGTGCCAGGTCCAGATGGGAGCTACAGAGAGTCACCACATCAACCAACCCTGAGCGTGCCCAGGTGCCTCCCTGGATTCATCCAGCATCTGCATGATGTCATTCATTGTCCCTAGACACCGTGGCTACAGCGTGAACAAAAGGAAAAGACCCCAGACAAGTGATCAAGGGCTGGACATTTTGGTGCTGAAGTGACTCTGTTAAGAAACACATTTTAGGCTCGGTGCCCATAACACAGTGGTTTCTATGCCAGCCACATACACTGACGATGGCGGGTTTGAACCCAGCCTGGGCCTGCTAAACACCAATGACAACTGCAACAAAAATAGCCGGGTGTTGTGCCTATAGTAGCGTCTATAGTCCCAGCTATTTGGGAGGCTGAGGCAAGAGAATCGTTTAAGTCCAAGAGTTGGAGGTTGCTGTGAGCTAGACACTACAGCACTCTACCAGGGCTACATAATGAGACTCCATCTCAAAAAAAAGAAAAAGAAAAAAGTTGGCTCAGGACTGGCTTGGACAACAGAACACCCCACTCCTTGAGAGCTTACCAACGTCTGGTGCTATTGATGCATTTACCGCTGCAATCTACACAACTTTCTTGAGTAGCACCCATAATTATCATCACTTTCCAACTGGAGGTCACAGTTGCTCTGTAACTTGGGGTTGAGGGAGGTCACCCTCAGAGAAGACTAGCCAAGATATGATTCAGACCTAGTGTGGATGGAAATGACCCCTGAGGGGACACACTTCATACCCACACTCCTCTGATGATGGGTGGAGTTCAAGTTGGCCTTACTCATTTCCTTGTAAGCTGGGGCTGGGGTCAACAAATCACTTTGAAATGCAGGACTTGGTCCAGGGGCCATCCTCTCTCCCTGTCACGTGCAAGCCCTGGCAAGACTCAGGCACCCCAGGTGCCCCCTGAGATGCCATTCTTTTGGGGTTGAATCAATTTTACCATGGCCGTAATTGGAGAACTCCCTGGAGGGAAGTGAGAGAGGATGGCAGCCCGGTGAGGAAGCTCCTGCCACTCTGCAGGTGATGGCATCAAATGGAGCTGCAAGTGGATGGACGGTATAATTTGGATATGTGGAGGGTGCACCAGGGTAAGGAGGGGAGCGAGAGTCCCTGGCCCCCAGCTCAAGCAGCTCGAGCAACTTCAGATCCTTCCCCAGTTCAAGCCATCCTCCCCTCCCTGGTATGAGTGAGAAATGACATTGAAGTCTATACAGTGAGGAAAAGACTCTGTGGTTCTACTTGTTTTTTTTTTTTCCTTTTTTGAGACAGAGTCACACTTTGTCGCCCCAGGTAGAGTGCTGTGGCTTCATAGTTAACAGCAACCTCAGACTCTAGGGTTCAAGCGATTCTCTCGTCTCAGCCTGCCAAGTAGCTGGGACTATAGGTGCCCACCACAACACCCAGCTATTTTTAGAGGGGTGTTGCTCTTGCTCAGGCTGGTCTCAAATGCGTTAGCTCAGGCAACCCACTGGCCTTGACCTCCCAGAGTGCTGGGATTACAGGCATGAGTCACCTCGCCTGGCCTGGTCCTGTTGTGCCTAAATCGCGGGGTCCCCCCCTATAAATCACCCATTGACCAAGTCCGATGCAAAAGCAAGAGGCAATTTTATCCTACTTATTTTCTCTATGCTAATTAACATGTCCTTTGTAAATCTATCCAATGGGAACTTTTTTTAGCCAACAAAGTCAATTATGGAAAGAAATGCAAATCTCATCTCTTCTCTCTTCACATCTGTTGCATTCTAAAAAGACACACCATTGCTCAGAACCACCTTGAGATAAGGAATCAACCAGAAACAATTCTCTTAGCAAATAAAAACTGCTTGAAATACCACCACTGATCCTGTAAGTTTGATGTAACCAATTTGAGAAGGTCTCAGAGGCTCCATAGGTTGAAAAGGGATTAAATCAATTTTTCCTTCATAAAAATGTATAGCTTTATATACAGCCGGCTCCTTAGGCTTACAAAGCCACCTCTATACCATCCTCCAGAATGACGTAGCCTGGAAAAAAAGTCAGTTGCAGAACGTACATAGATATGATCTCATTTATGTAAAAATAAATAAGAAACAAAAGCTAAAACTGAAAATGCCCCTAACGCCTGGGAGCTGGTATCCCCTGGGAGCCGGTAGCCCCTGGGAGCTTATTTGAAATGGAGAATTGGCTTGGCGCCCATGGCTCAACCGGCTAAGGCGCCAGCCACGTACACCTGAGCTGGCGGGTTCGAATCCAGCCCAGCCCGCCAAACAACAACGACAGCTGCAACCAAAAAATGGCCAGGCGTTGTGGCGGGCGCCTGTAGTCCCAGCTACATGGGAGGCGGAGGCAAGAGACTCGCTTCAGCCCAGGAATTGGAGGTTGCTGTGAGCTGTAATGCCATAGCACTCTATCCAGGGTGACAGCTTGAGGCTCTGTCTCAA
>CAUYON010161720.1:0-12192 GCA_963573935.1 Arctocebus calabarensis | reverse complement strand
TTGGGTGGGGTTGGCTGTTTCATCGTTTTAGCCCCGGAATTGTTGTTTGCTGTTTGCTGTTTTGCCATGGAACTATACCCTGGTTGAATGCTTTTGGCTCTTTAAAAAAAAAAAAAAAAAAAAAGTAGGAACATAATAGCTCAGTGCCTATAGCTCAGTGAGTAGGGCACCAGCCACATACATTGAAGCTGGCGGGTTTGAGCCCAGCCCAGGCCTGCTGAACAACAATGACAACTGCAACCAGAAAAAAGCCAAGCATTGTGGTGGGGGCCTGTAGTCCCACCTACTTGGGAGGCTGAGGCAAGAGAATTGCTTAAGCCCAAGAGTTTGAGGCTGCTGTGAGCTGTGATGCCACAGCTCTCTACTGAGGGGGACATAGTGAGACTCTGTCTCAAAAAAAAAAAAGAAAAAGAAAAAGAAAAAGGAGGAACATGAATGTGCTCACAGAGTAATCTCTTTCTTTCTTTCTTTTTTATTAAATTATAACTGTGTACATTGATGCATTTATGAGGCTCAGTGTACTGATTTGATATATAATGTGAAATGCTCACATTGAATTAAGTCACACATCCATCACAATTATACTCTTTTCTTAATAGTTTGACATGTACCATTGCATCATGCATATTAGGTGAGGTCCCCCCAAATACCCTCCCTCCTCCGACCTCCCCCCTCACCTTCCCTTTCTCTCCTCTTCCCTTCTACTTTCCAGACTATAGTATGTTTTATCATTCATATGAGTGCATAGTGATTATATATTGGTTTCATAGTAGGGCTGAGTACATTGGATACTTTTTTTTTCTGTTCTTGAGATACTTCACTAAGAAGAATATGTTCCAGCTCCACCCAGGTAAACATAAAAGATGTGAAGCCATCTTTTTATGGCTGCATAGTATTCCATGGTGTATATATACCACAGTTTGTTAATCCATTCATGGACCGATAGGCACTTGGGCCGTTTCCATGTCTTGGCAATGATCAGTCTCTTCCCTTCTAAGTGCCACATGATTTGCCCTTGAGGATTGACATCCAGCCCGTGTGCAGCCTCAGGTTGTGCCTGGCATTCTGCACTGGGCTTCTTTTCTAGTGGGTTGTATCCTTTTTAATTTGTCAGTGACAGTTTCATGCAGGTTGTTAAATATAAATGATTGTCACCCTTGTTCCATTGTTCCATGAATTTATCACTATTTATTTGATCTGTCCTATATTCATTAACACCTCGTTTTTTCCTTCCACTTGTTTGCCATTATGAATAACACTTGAACGAATACCACTCTACATATAGCATTTCCCACAGGTGCAAGAAATATAGCATTTCAGTCATGTGCAAGAATATTTACTAGGCAAATTGCTACAATTGCAACTTCTTCATCAAGTGCATTTTTCATTTTGAAAGATATTGCTAAATCATTCTCCATAGAGGTTGCAGCAGAGTAGTGAAGTGGAAGGAGCAGAAGGAGGTCATGATGTGTATGTGGTAGAACCTTTCGTTGTTGCTCTTTCCTTCTTTGAGAGCCATGTCTGGTTTCAGCCGTGGGATCGTTGTGCATCTGTCTGGCTTGATGGTTTTTGTATCCCACCTCCCAAGCATTGAGAGCCTCTTTCCACTTTCTTCTGCACAGAGCTTTCTTGGCAGCTGCTGGAGCTGGCTCAGTCTGTGTACAGTAGCAGCCTCAAAGTGAGTTGGGTGCAGCTAACACCCTCAGGGCAGTTCTATCCAGAGGGGAAGGTAGGCAGTGGACAAACCACTCAGTTGTGGCTTGGGGAAGTGTTTTGCACACTCAGAGCTACCTGAGGAGCCCAGCTCCATTGACGTCTGCTGTGACTTTGAAAATGCGCCCCCTGCTGGTCTTTCCTCTTTCCAATCTCACGCCTGGATGGCATCACCTCCAAAGTCCTCACTGAGCTTGCTATCACGTTGGTGGATTAATGGGCATTTTGGTTGCTTCCAAGACTTGGCAATTATGAATTGAACTGCAATAAACATTCTAATGCAAATGTCTTTGTGGTAAAATGATTTTTGTCCTTCTGAGTAGATACCCAGTAATGGAATTGTGGGAACAAATGGAAGGTAGACTTCCATTAAGTTGTATTAGTTTGCAATCCCACCAGCAGTATAGAAGTTGGGGAAAAAAATATCCAATGTACTCAATACTAATACTGAATGAATATATAAACAATAGCACACCCACATGAATGATAAAACACAATTATTGTCTAGTGGGGGGAAGATCGAAAGGAGGGGGAGAGCGATTGGCAGGAGGAGGGAGGGCAATTGGTGGGATCTCTCCTAATGTGCACAAAGTGAGGGTATAGAGCAGGGGTCCTCAAACTTTTTAAACAGGGGGCCAGGTCACTGTCCCTCAGGCTGTTGGCGGGCCAGACTATAGTTTAAAAAAAAAAACTATGAATAAATTCCTGTGCACACTGCACATTTCTTATTTTGAAGTAAAAAAGCAAAGCAGGAACAAATAAATTATTTAAAATGAAGAATAAAGAAAGTTAAATCAACAGACTTACCAGTATTTCAATGGGAACTATGGGCCCACTTTTGGCTAATGAGATGGTCAACGTCCAGTTCCATATTTGTCACTGCTAGTCATAACAAGTGATGCAAGTGTGCATCAGTTACTCTAGATTTGGTTGGAGATTTCAGATGTTACACTCTGGAAAATGTCTGTTCACAGACATAAGTGCTGTCAAAGATGGTTGCCATTTTGAGTGCATGGTTCCTGAGATTAGGGAGGGGAGAGATGCATAGAAATTAGGAAGGCTGCTTCACTTGATTGTGTCTTTCAGAGAGTCATAATTCTGCAGTTCAGCCAGTTCCATTTAGTAAATTGTATCCACATTTTATTTTTTTTAATTTTAAGATACTTTATTCTTAAAACAGGTCACAACACTAAGCTTTTGGCCCATTCTGCCACTGTACAAGCTACAAGTGCTTGCTGAGCAGCAGAGGGGTGCTCTTTCATAGCATGTCTGAAAAGTGAATAAAAATCTATATAAAACAAATATATAAAGAGTTTCCATAGGAACAGATAAGTGTGACCCCCATCTCCTAATCTTACATATTGCTGCATCTGTGCCAACCCTACTCTTACAAAGAGATATCAAAATTTGCAATAATTAAGTTAAATGGTCCCCCCAAATCCCTTAATTCAAGCTAAACTCACAGTTAACAGGTACAGAATGATATCTACACATTAATACTAGCTGAAGCACAAGTTGCTGGGTGACATTTCATTCCACTTTCCCAAGCACAGGACACAGGCAGAGGGCCAACATCCTGCTCTTCTACTTTGGGTAGGTAATTGGGGTTTTGAATTTGCTGCACAATTTGCCATGTCAGTCCTGACATCACATAGTAGATAGTTGGCCTCTGGAATCCATTGAAAGTAGAAGCAGCAGCTACAGTGTAAGTACTCATATTTTCAAAGAGTATCCAGTTGCCCACATGCAATTCTGGCAGGTCACAGCACTCAACTATCCAGTCAAGGCCATTGCATGTTGGTCCCCATATGCTGGATGAATAATACTTCTCATCTGGTTTAGGTCTCTTTTGCAGAAGAGGCTTTATATGAGCATGATCATAAAGGATGCAATTAGGGCGGTGCCTGTGACTCAGCGATTTGGGCACTGGCCCCATATACAGAGGGCTGCGGGTTCCAACCCAGCCTCTGCCGAACTGCATCAAAAAATATCCGGGCATTATGGCAGGTGTCTGTAGTCCCAGCTACAAGGAGGCTGAGGCAAGAGAATCACCTGATCCCAGGAGTTGGAGGTTGCTGTGAGCTGTGTGACGCCACAGCACTTTACAGAGGGTGATAATGTGAGACTCTGTCTCTACAAAAAGAAAAAAAAAAAGGATGCAATTAAACGTTCCATATACACCATCATTGACGTAATACATAAAGGTTTGTTCACTGGACTCATCTTCATCATCAGAGCCTACAAATAGGCTCCTTTAATACAATTTTTTTGGCAATGATATTAACTGCAAGTGTGAAGGCTGATGCAACATAATATCTGCCTGGCTCAGCTATGATTCTCACTCCAGAGTCTGATGGAAAGTACTTGTCCAATGCTGGGTTACACCAGCATTACACCAGTGATCGCTACAAATTTAAACTTCACCTCCTCAGAGCCACCACCAATATCAAGCAGGTACATGCTGAAACCAACCTCATCTCCTATGTCAAAGACACAGCTGGCATCAGAAATTGCCTGCACAAAGGTCTCAGGATCAGTACAGCCACTTCCTATGTGGAAGCCGACACCAATGACATCAATATTTAGCTCTTATGCCCATTCCAAAAGAAGTCTGCTGCTTTTGAGTGTGGCAACAAATTTAACACTGAGTCAATAAACTGCTTTGGAATCATCAGTGGCAATCGGTAAAACCAACTTGGCCTTTGGATTTGCTCTGGCAACATTCATCAACTTGACTTCACTGTTGAAAGTCATCATCTGTACCCCATTATTGGCAGGGTACTTAATTTGAGACACTTGTTTATAAGGCTTTGCATAGATGATGTCTCTGGAGGCACCCCGAGACTTTGCACCAATTGTACTTCAGTCTCGCTAGCACAGTCAAATCCTGTTCCAATGGCAGCAAGAATCTTCACAATGGCTCTACTGTCATTACATTTGACTGCGTAAAAGGGAGTGACATGAGGAAGTGCTTTTAGCCATCTTCAGTGTTTCTTCAGAACATCTCCAAGGTCTGCTACATAGACGGTATCCTCATCATTAAGCAGAGGAAACTTCATTGATTTTTTTGGTCCAGAATGTCGTTGGCAGTAAAACCTTCATCAAGCAAGTGGCAGTCAAACTCATGGTTTCTTTTTTCTTTTTTTTTTTTTTTTGTAGAGACAGAGTCTCACTTCGTCACCCTCAGTAGAGTGCCATGGCTTCATATAGCTCACAGCAACCTCCAACTCCTGGGCTTAGGGGATTCTTTTGCCTCAGCCTCCTGAGAAGCTGGGACTACAGGTGCCTGCAACAACGCCCACCTATTTTGTAGTTCGGGGAGGCTGAGTTTTAACCTGTTACCTTCAGTACATGGGGCTGGCACCCTACTAGATGGTTTCTTTTCTTTTTTTTCTTTCTTTTATTTATTTATTTATTTATTTATTTATTTTTGAGACAGAGCCTCAGGCTGTCACCCTGGATAGAGTGCTGTAGCATCACAGCTCACAGCAACCTCCAATTCCTGGGCTTAAGCGATTCTCCTGCCTCCACCTCCCAAGTAGCTGGGACTACAGGAGCCTGCCACAACGCCCAGCCATTTTTGGTTGCAGCCATCATTGTTGTTTGGCGGCCCAGGCTGGATTTGAACCCGCCAGCTCAGGTGTACGTGGCTGGCACCTTAGTCCCTTGAGCCACAGGCACTGAGCCTACTTGATGGTTTCTTGATGTTTCTTTGAAAAACTAAGAGACAGAATTTAAAGAAATACTTCCAGCTTCTCACAAAGGCAATTCTCCAGGAATTCTGGATCGAACTGCATGTATCCTCTGAGCAATAGTGGAAACGTTCTTAGAGCATCTGGGTGCCACAAGCCAGCCCCATGGAGAAGCCGTAAAGTGGCAGCCCACACAGAGTGGGAGCCAGAGCAGGAGTCAAGCCACAAGAGCACTTGGTTGCCTCAGCCGCACCCATCAGCACCTGGCTCCCGCCTGCGGGAGATGCAGCCCAAGGTGGTGCCAGAGCAAATGGCAGAGGGGCAGCTGGGCAGCGACTTCAGGGACTGACCTCCACATTTTCAATGTCAATAGAAAATGGGTTTTGGGAAAGCTGTATGTCTTGTTCATGGACATGAAGCTCTTTAAATCTAAATTGGAACTCCTTTTGCAACTTTTCTAGTGAATCCACACATGTTTTGTTTGGGAATGCAACCAATGGTTTTTCCGCTAACAGATTTTGTGGGCTGAGGATGAGTCTGCTGCTAAACAGGACAGGCAGTGGAGACAAAAACACCTGGTGGGCTGGATAAATGTCCTCAATGGGCTGCATGTGGCCCGCGGGGGCTGTAGTTTAAGGACCACTGCTATTAACTCTATCATTTCTGATTTGTCTCTTTCATCTGATTTTTCTCCTGATTATAAGTCTCACATTATTTTGCCGTTGGGATTTCATCCTGAATGTTTTATTGCTGGATTCTGGATTTTGTTGCCTTCTTTGAAGAGAGTTCACGGTTTTCTAGAAGGCTGTTAAGTTTATTGTAATAAGGTTAAATCTTAAAAGACTTTAAACTTTGTTAAGTTCTAGAATGGTTTTTAATGGCATTTAATCTTGGACAGTATTTCTCAATCTCGGCACTATTGAATTTGACACCAGGTAATTCTTTGTTGTGTTGGAAAGTCCTGAAAATTATAGGACATCTAGCAACATCCCAGTCCTCTAACACTTTTTCCTCAAAACCAGTGTCTCCAGACATTATGAAATGTGCACTAGTGGGAAAAACTGACCCTTGTTAAGAACCACTGTTCTGAGACATTCTCAGGCCTATGTGTGAGGATTCCAGTAGTTTCTTATTAAATGCCCCGGTTGTTCTACTAGGATTCTTTATTTTACTGGTTGTAGCTTGAAAATCTTCTGTACTTATATGAGCTATGCGAGTGGGCAGCTTCTAGTTCCTAATTATCTCTGCCCATCTTCATAGACATTTACCCTGTCATGCTAGGCTTTGTTCCCTTTGCTTTTACGGATTGGGTTTACTATTTTGTGGCTCACATAATTTCCTCTTGTTGGAGATTGTATCCATTGTACTCTGTATTTAAATGTGGTGAGAAGTTAAAACTAGTTTGATTTTTTCTGATACCTTACAAAAAAAAATCTTTTTAAATTCAGAATCCTTACTGGATTTAAATCTTAACAGCATAATAATTTATTTTATCAGTGTGAGCCTTCTGTGTGTCTTTTCCCATTGTATTATTATTCTGTTAAATTTCTTGACCTATGAATTCAGATCTTTCTTTTGCTAACAAATGATTTTTTCTGATTTAAATTTTGCTATTACTTCAGTTTCTTTATTCTCTTAATTTCTAAGACCAATTCTTCCAGTGCTTTACCTTTGATTTTCTAAAAAAATACATTTTTTAGCACTTCCTTTTGATATTTTCTCAAATGTATCACCAAATGATTAAATATTACCAAGTTTTTAGTCTGCCTTTTATTGTTTCTAATATTAATTTTAATTTTGCTTTCAAAATAGTAGTTTTCTTGACTTCTTTTCTATCTTATCCTACTTACCTCTTCTTCCTTTTTGTTAAACACTTTGTTAAATGCACACACACAGAGCTTTATTGAAGCTGATAATTTATACATGTTTAAATTATACAATTTTGCATACACATATGTCAATTGAACATTCACCATACTCAAGACAATGGTATCACATATCTATCACTCCCAAAGTTTCCTGATTTTCATTTCTAATCTTCTACTCTCCCTGGACTCCCTTACTTTCTCCATTTCTAGGCAATTTCTGATTTCTCTCATTGTAGATTAGCTGGCACTTTTCAGAATCTTACATGAATGATTCATACAACCAAACTCCTGTTTTTCTAATTTTTACTCCATGTACTTATTCTGAGACTCACTTACAATGTTGCACAAATCAACAGCTCATTCTTTTTATTACTGAGAGATATTCTTTTGTACAGACCTTCAGCTTCCATTCACCTCTTAAAGGTCTTGTGGTTTATTTCTCGTGTTTGGCTAGGGAGAATAAAGCTGCTATAATCAATTCTATGGACTATATGTGAAGTCCACATGAAAGACTCTATGTGAAAATCTACTTTACTTCTGTTGGGTCTTGGAGTGGACTTGGCTGAGTCACATGCTTGATGTGCGCTTAAATTTTTCATAAATTTCTAACTGTTCTTCAAAGTGATGGCATAATTTTACATTCCTATCAGGAGTGTATACGACTTGAAATTGCTCCACACAGCTGAAAATACCAGATGTAATCAGCTTTTTATGTTTGAAACAGTCTCATGAGTACACACTGGTATCTTATTGATTTCCCTCTCTTTTTTTTTCTCTCTTCCTGATTTTCTTGGTATTTTCTCCTGTTGATTTTCTTTGTAATTATTGTCAGGTCCTTTAAAAACTTTGGGGTTTGGGGGGTTTATTTTTTGCTTTTAGTTTCTTCCTAATCTTTAAGTTTGCATTTCTAGTTTCTTTGTTTTTGTTTATTGTTGTTGTTTTGAAACCAAGTTTCACTCTGTTGCCCAGTCTAGACTACTGTGGCAACAGCTGAGCTCAGGGCAACCTCAGACTCTTGAGCTCCAGTGATCCTCCTGCCTTAGCTTCCTCAAAGTCTACGATTATAGACATGAGCCGCAGTACCTGCCAAACTAATCTAGTTTCTTAAGGTGGAAGTCGAGGTTGTTTATTAAGACCTTCCTTCTATTCAATATGAGGTTTTGTACTATAAATTCCCACTAAGTCCTACTTTAACACTATCTTATAAAGTGTAATAGTTTTTACTTTAGTTTTCAATCTTATTTCACATATTTTTTAAAAAAAATTGCTTTTGATTTCACCTTTGACACATTGACTATTAAGAAGAATGTAGTTTTCTTATATTTGGGAATTTCTGATTTTTTTTTTTATTTTAATTCTGTTATAAAAATCATTTCTATGGACTAAATCATTTTAGATTTATTGGGAAAGTTTCTTCAATCCATAATGTGATCTTAGTAAATGTTTCATGTACGCTTGGAAGGGATGTATATTCTGCTGCTTTTGTTTGTTTGGACTTTACATAACAATTAGGTCTAGCTGATTGATAGGTTGTTCAAGTCTTCTTTATTCTTATTGGCTTTCTATCTCTATTTGTGCAATGCATTATGAGAAAGAAGTCTAAGACCTAGTGTTATATCAGTAGATGAGTAGGTGACTGTAGTTATAATAATCTATGATGCATCTCAAAATAGCTAGAAGAAAACAGTTTGACTTTAGCATAAAGAAAAGTTTTTAAGTTAATGAATATTCCAAGCATACTGATTTGATCTTTAGAAATTATAGGAATGTATTAAACTATCATATGTATCCCCAAACCATGTACACCTATTACACATCAATAAAATGTAAATGTAAATGTAAAATAAAGTAATATAACCTCTAATCATAATTGAGAATTTGTCTACAAAAGCTCCTTGCAATTCTATCAGATTTTGCTTTAGGTTTTAAAACTCTCTTATTAAGTGCATACACAGTTAATCATCATGATAAATTAACTCTTTCATCATTATAAAATGATCCTCTTTATTCCTGTTAACAGACTTTATTCTGAAGTTTAGTTTATCAGATAATAATATAGCCAGTCTTGCTTTCTTTGGATTAGTGTTAGCATGATCTATCTTATTTCAAACTTTTATCTATATTTCTATTTCTATAATTGTAAACATATTTTTTTTTCTTAGTTAGCATGTATGGGTCTTTTTCTTTTTTTTTAAATCCAATCTGATAATCTCTATATTCTAATTGAAGTTTTTAATGTTATTATTGATAATATTTGGTTTAAAACCATCTTGATGTTATTTATTTTTTATTTGTCTCATTTGTACATAATATTTTTTTCTCTCTATTTCAGCCTTCTTTTGTATCATTTTATTTTATTATTATTATTATTTTTTTTTTTTTTGAGAGAGCCACAAGCTGTCACCCTGGTGCTATGGCATCACAGCTCACAGCAACCTCCAGTTCCTGGGCTCAAGCGAGTCTCTTGCCTCCGCCTTCCAAGTAGCTGGGATTACAGGCGCCCACCACAATGCCAGGCCATTTTTTTTTTTGGTTGCAGCGTCATTGTTGTTGTGCGGGCCTGGGCTGGATTCGAACCCACCAGCTCAGGTGTATGTGGCTGATGCCTCAGTCTGTTGAGCCACAGGCACCGAGCCTTTATTATTTTTTCCTTTGGTTTGTTGATTAGTTGGAATTCTCTCTTGTTTTATTTTAATGGATGCTTTAAAGTGTTTAATATACATTTTTAACTCCTTCTGATCTACTTTTAAGGAATGTTATATTATTTCATATATAGCATAAATATTTAGAACACTATGTAGTTGACCCTGAACAACATGGCACCAAGTGGCACCAAGTCCCTACATAGAGGATAACTTAAATATAACCTTTGACCCCCCAAATTTAACTACTAATAGCCTATTGTTGATCAGAAGCCTTACTAACAATTAACAATTTTTACCAGATTCCAATATAGTATCATTTCTTCTGCTTGAAGGACTTCGTTTAACTTGTAAGTGTGTGTGTGTGTGTATATGTGTATCATAGAACAGCTGGTAATGAATTATTTCAGCTTTCAATAAGTAAAATGAATTATTTCAGTTTAAAATAAACATTTTTAAACACTTTATTTTGCATGGTCTATGTATAGCATACTATATGCTTACAATAAAATAAGCTGCAGAAAACAAAATGTTGTTAATAAAATCATACAGTCTCATTGTGTTCATTTACGTGGACTGAATAAGAATGTGGAGAGAAGTTGCTTCCTCTCTCAGGGGTGGCAGAGGCAGAAGAAAACCCATGTATCAGGTGACCTATGCAGCCCAAACCCATGTTGTTCAAGGGCCAACTGTGCTTCAATTTATTCTCTCCAGACCTTTCTACTATTGTCATTTTTTTCTATACATATTTAAAAACAACTCCAAAATATTATTGAATTTGCTTTAAATTGCTAGTAACTTAAAAAAAAAGTGACAAAACAATCTTTACATTTATCCAGGTAGTTACAACTTCTCCAGTTTTCATTCCTTTATGTTGATCCAGATTCCAATATAGTATCATTTCTTCTGCTTGAAGGACTTCTTTTAACTTGTATTTTTGTGTGTATATGTCTATCCTAGAACAGCTGGTAATGAATTATTTCAGCTTTCAGTAAGTAAAATGAATTATTTAAATGAAATAATTATTTCAGCTTAAAATGAAGCATTTTAACTAAATATTTGAATGATACATTTGCTAGACATAGAATTCCATATTGAATTTTTATTTTTATTTTTAGTACTGTAAAGGTGTTCTACTATATTCTAGCTGTATTTCCTAGGGGAAATCTAGTGATGTTCTTCCTTTTGATCCTCAGTATATAACATGTCTTTTTTTCTCCCAGCTATCTCAAGTCTTTCTCTTAAACATATATATGATCACATTATTCACAGTACATTGATGTTAGGATCATCTTTCTACAGTTCTTTAAAAATTTTCTTTTGATTTTTTTTCTCTTATAGAATTTTAAACATATGGGATACAGTTAATATAATTGTTTCAATGTTCTTGTCTATTAACCGTATTATTGTAATCATTTGAGTTAGTTTCGATGTACTGATTTTTCTTCCTTATTATCATGGATTGCATTTCTTGATTATTTGCATGTCTGATAATTTCTTATTTTATCTGACACATGAAATTTAACCTATTGAATGCTAGGTATTTTTTATTCCTATATGTAATTTTCAGGTTATTTGTGACACAGATTAGTTATGTAGAAATTGTTGAGTCAATTAGGTCCTGCTTTTAAGTTTGCTGGGCAGGACCAGAACTGCATTAATCTAAGCTTAGTTTTATTTCACCTGCTTGTGAGGTGAGACCTTTCTATGTCCCCTGAAATAAGATTGTATGGGTCTGGGTAGTGATTACTGGTGTAGTTCTTGGCCCTGTGTGATTTGGGGGGTATTGTTCCATCTAATAACTTTAGTGTGGCTCTTTCTTCTGCCTTCAGGTATTTCCCCACATACACATTGATCAGTATTTAATTGAATTCTCTATAAGAGTCTCTTCAGATTTATAAAATTCTCTCCTTTGCAGCTTTCTTTTCTCTGCTCTTCTGTGCTGTGAACTCTAAACTCCTTGGCATTCCTAGATTTCCAGCTCTGTTTTCTGTCCCAGGGACTGTGGGGCCTGTTAGGTTTTCCCATCCTTCACTATTCCTGGAATATTTTTTCCTTGTAATAAATAGGGATAAATGTAAGTCTCGACTGCTTGTCTCTGTCTTACTGTCTGTCAGTGCCTGATCCCCAGTTTCTTTTTTTTTTTTTTGAGACAGAGCCTCAAGCTGTCACCCTGGGTAGAGTGCTGTGGCATCCCAGCTCACAGCAACCTCCAATTCCTGGGCTCAAGCGAGTCTCTTGCCTCCGCCTCCCAAGTAGCTGGGACTACAGGCGCCC
>CAUYON010161719.1:0-47061 GCA_963573935.1 Arctocebus calabarensis | reverse complement strand
TATGATATAAATAAAAACAGATTTATTACACAGTAATTCAAATTAATTAAAAAAGTGCATACTAAAATGGCATAGTATTATTGGGAACAGAAATATGTAAAATGAGCAAAAATTGAAAACATACATATGAATTGAGGTAAGAATTATGGCTGGTTTGATGGCATTGTTGCTATGACTTCCAGAATGCTCAAATTCTTCCCTGCTACTCATCCCCATCCTCACAGGATTCATGATGCTTCTTAACAACAAAGAACAATAGGAACATGGGAATCAGATGTCGATTAACTTCTACTCTAATGCAGATTTAAGGTAAACAAGAGCGCCATTAAATTGCTGACTACACAGCTGCCTAGAAACAGGATGAGGGAGCAGGAGATAATCAGGGAGGCAGGCCTTGTCTAGCTCTGTTCCGTTTGTGTAGAAAAGAAAGTAGAATGTACAGAAGCAAAGATAAAGCTAGATGTGGTGACATACACCTGCAGTTCCTCAGGAAGCAGGAGGATCACTTGAGGCCATGGGTTCAAGTCCAACTTGGGAAATATAATAAGACTCTATCTCTTAAAAAAAAAAAAAGGCAAAGGAATACAACTGGACTCAGACTCAAGAGAAAGACCTACATCGCATAGTCAAGGAGAGAGTACATTTTCTCTTTCCCATTAAATCAAATCATAAAGGGAAAACAAATCCCCCTTTCAACTAGGAGACAACCATCTTACAACAGAGTGAGGCAGAACTGAATCCTAGTAACATGGTTGAGCTGCTGAGTCAACCAGTTTGAAGCCTGCTTTATCTCTGGACTTTTTGTTATATGAGTTAATAAATGTTCTTATTGTTTGTAAAAAGAAGTACAGAAATACATATCCTATACCCACACATTTTAAATTACACTCAACTAGCCCACTAATAATCATAGTCAATCTTTTTCTTGGTGTACTGAGTTATGTTTTCTTTTAAGCAGAACTCTGTTTTCTCTCCTAGTCAAATGAGGCAGATCACAGCCAGCCCTACTATACTGAAAACTCAAGTAGGCTCAATCACATAGCAAGAGCTAGAATAGGGAAGCACATACTCTGGCACAGAACAAATTTTCTTACATGATAATGATGTGCCTCCTACCCAAGTAGCACAAAAAATACAAACCAATGGGTCTGCATCCACCCAGCCTGAACAATTTTATATTTTATTTGTGGCCACACTCAATGCCATACTCCAGTTAGACCTCCACAAAAAAACAGGAGTACTAGAGAGAGAGGCATCTCTTACAACTTGCATTTTCATCTCATATAATTTTGCTAGTTTGGTAATTTACAAAGTGAAAGTCACTTTGGACTAAGTCTAAGTTGTCATTCTTATCAATAACTGAACTCAGAACATGTGTTCTGGTCTAGAGATATGTGTTGTTACTAATGTGGTTAGTGGCTGTGGGTATGGAGAATGGCTGAATGAATTTCAGAGCGCCTTCTATCTGCTTGCTATACTGCAGCTGAAAAGTGGCTTTTCTTCACATTGTATCCAAGACTGTTTTGGGCTTCGGTTTTTAGGACTGGTTATTTTCTGCAACCTAAAGGGATGAAGCTGCATACAGGGATAGAAAGAGAGGAAATGGGAAGCAAGGAAAAACAGAAAGAGAGTGGTATACAGTATTGATTAGAACTCTAATAATACTTTGTTTAATATGCTAGGTCAGGATTCAATCTGCCAAACTGGGGGATGAACATTGTTCCTGGGTAGAGGAAAGAAACTTAGGTCCAGGATCCTAAAACTCTTACTTTCCTCTGAGAGAATCAGCACCATGTAGCTTTCCCATTTCTCCATTTCCCCAGCAGTTATTTCCATCAATCTCAGGATAAGGATTACAAAGGTAAGGATCCCCACTCAGTTTACATCTTTTGGGATTTAGTTATATATCTGAGCTTTATAAGGATTCTGTCATTTTAATAGTGTGGTTTCTAGGTATTGGTATAAGATTAGGAATGTTTCTATTGGATTTTCCATTCTGCTGAGAATTTTTATGTTTTCTTATAATTCTAGTATTTCAACTGAGCAGGATGAACTTCAAGACCAATAGCATTTCAGGTCCAGCCTTTGATACTTACAGACAAACATTTTCTTTGAGAGAAAATCCTGTTGGTTAGTGGGTTACTTTAATCATAAGAAACATGCTCCCCATGTTGAGTTAATATTTGCCTTTCCAGAACTTTCCTCCAGAACACTGTATAATAGATCTACTTCCTTTTCAAGAGAACATAGCATAAATATATAAAGACAGCTAGGTGCGCTTATTTCCACGCTTTACAAACATATCCAGTAATTCCATATGTCCCTCTGTGTACTTCTAAGATTTAAAAGTTCATAAACACCATCCATATAGCTTCATAGTCATGCCAGAGGTAAGTGAGGCTCAGACCACCTGATGAAGGAATGCTCTGCTTTAAATGCCAGTTAAAAACTGTAGAAGAAATGACAGAATCAGGATAATAGCATTTTACAAACTCTAGTTAATTTATTGATTCAGACAAAGTTGATCAAGGTTAAATCCATAGATAAGTGATTGATGGGAATCTGGATATTCATTTGGCACCAAATTGATACCACAAAGAATAATTTCTAATCACAAGAGGTAAAATAAAATTGTACAGTAGTGGATGCCTATTGCCAACACTCCAGAAAATGCCAATCTTAATAAATTAATAGTGAGGCAGCTCTTATAGCTCAAAGGAGTTGGGCACTGGCCCCATATGCCAGAGGTGGTGGGTTCAAACCCAACCCCCACCAAAAAACTTCAAAAAAAATTAAATTAAATTAAAAAATAAATTAATAGTGAATGAACTAGATGTTCTGGGTCTTCTGATATGATACAGTGTGAAATATGCAGTATCATCTATGATATTCTATCCATAGTGTTTCACTTGAATCTGTCAAGCCTTTAAAAATCATATATACAAGGGAAAAAGTAACAGAGGATTTAATCAGACAATTTTAAAAGGGTAGGGTATTTTGGAAATCAGCTGGCCTTTAGCCTTCAACAGTCATTAATTAAAAGAGACTGTTTATATTAAATAGTTCGCACATGCACATACTGCTCGAAAGATATACACTAAGGTTTTCAAGAAACAGCAATCTCTGGATGATGATGTGTGATGGTCCTTCCCCTTGTCTATACCTTTTATTTTTCTACAATGTTTCATTAAACATCATTTTAAAAATTCATGGTCAATGTGACTAAATGACTTATCCTATCCAGTTGAGATATTTTCCACACTCCTGCCATATTTGTTTATTTATTTATTTATTTATTTGCAGTTTTTGGCTGGGGCTGGGTTTGAATCCACCATCTCCAGTATATGGGGCCAGCACCCTATTCCTTTGAGCTACAGGCATCGCCCCTCCTGCCATATTTGTTATATCCCCCAGGTTGAACTCTTGTTTACTATTGTCCTTCTTGATTTGTGATGTCCTTTATTTGGCAATATACCTTAGATGTAATCTTATTGCATAAGGTAGAATTTCTGATCTGATTTTTAAGACTCTTGATAATTTTCAATTACTAAGGCAAGTGAAGATAACACTGCATTTTTGGAAGCTCAATCATATCATCAACTGTTTAGAATATAGACTATTAACTATTTAGAGGTTAAGAACATAGGCTCTGAAGACCTTGGAACAATTATTTAATCTCACTAAAACTCAATTTTCTTATCTGTAAAGTGAAGAAAATATCATAACATATTTCAGAGGGTTAGAAGGGCTAAATAAAATAACAGAAAGAATTGAGTATAGTGCTTGGTTCAACCTATAAAAAAAATTGAACTATTACTATAATTATTATTGTTGTCATATAAAATCTCAGAGTTAACATTGCATTATTTAGACTCTGTCCCTCTAATACCTCAAAATTATTTTGATCAAAAGTGGTATGTTTTTCCAGCTTCCTAGAGGAAATATCTTTTCATACAAAGAATGGAAGCAAATAAGTATTTTTTTCCCTAATAAATATACCACTATATTTCTATATTTTTGTATTGTAGATTTTTCAGCTCTCCAGCACTGGATCTTTTGAATATTTAGGACCTATGAAGACCCAGAAAACACCCGCTTGGGTGGAGTAAACCCATGATTTCAGGATAAA
Source organism: Arctocebus calabarensis (assembly GCA_963573935.1). Lineage (NCBI taxonomy): Eukaryota > Metazoa > Chordata > Mammalia > Primates > Lorisidae > Arctocebus > Arctocebus calabarensis. Next base: position 42,932 of record CAUYON010161719.1, on the reverse strand, counting down.
GTCTAGGGGGCTTTCTCAGTTCATGGATATCCCATGAGAATCACAACTTTTATTGAGCCACCTGGATGATTAAAGGGTCTAAGGATCTAATCAAGACCATACAATTTATTCTATGTGGGGTCAATATACTCACCAATAACTAGTAGGACTATGGTCCTAAAGATAAAGGGGAGAAAAATCTCTATTTCCTTATTTTAATGAATAAAATTCTGATAGTCACGTGAGAGGTAAAGTATGGTTAGTTTTAAAGCTGAAGTTTTAAAATAACTGATACTCTTCCAAACCCCAAACAATTAGCCGAAGAACAGAAAAATATAGAGAACAGAGAAGCCAAATTACTTTAAACTAAAAAATTTCTTAGAGTTTTACTTTAGATACATTAATGATTTAAATATTAATTAGAATTCTTTCCACTAAAAGTTATAGATTCTTAAGGAATTTAAATAATAATAAAACGTATGACTCACATAACTGGATGTCCAGAAGTAGGGCAGATGTCAGGTTTGGCTTAATCTGGCAGCATTAGTTTTCTTTCCTAAAGGTGACTCTGCTTTCCTCCATTTGCTGTTTTACAAAATGGCAGTCTCCATTTCACGTGGGCATAATCTCTTCCTGCTGCCCTTACTTAAAGGTGAAGAGATATTTTTCAGAAACTCAACAAGTTCTCTTTGACCTCACTTTCAGTATTGTGTCTTGTCCCCCACAGAATAATGAACCAGTCATTAGCAAAAGGATAAGAATACTCCTGAAACACATCACATGAGGTAAAAGAGCTATAGATGTATGAATGAAAATTGGGATGCACCTGGAAAGAGGGGAATCAATGTTGGTTAAGTAATCAAAAAGAAGTAATCAAAAAACTTCTTGAGGATTAGATGGAGCAGGGAATTGTTTTTTTCAGAAAATTAGTTTTTCATACAACACTTGGACTTTTAAACAATTCAGAGAAAAAAAAGAGAGTCTCAATCTTTTCTCATCTGATTTTCACCTTTGCTGAAATGACAATAATAATTTCATTACTACTGAATGAATAATTCAATATTATGATTATTAATGGGTGGTAAGAACAACATTTTATATACTGTCTTCAGCTAGGTTTTAGAATTCTCAAATGGCTCGAAACACTTTTAAATTGTTTGGAATTTAAAAAAACCTAAACCTAAGTGGTAATTTTTCCTTAATTTTTAGGACATGGGATTTTTTTTTAAATGGAAATGCAATCTGTATATAATAACCTAGACTTTTAAAATGTTGTTATGTAACCACTATTTGATGTTTGACAAGTTTTTGACACTCTTTAATGAGCTTGTTTATATCTTTAATCTTAGAAATAAATTTACCAAGTACAAATCTGAGCACCAAGTATGGTTAAGTTCAGCATTTTATCCTTGAAGGGATGGAGTGGTATCTAAATTCAGCAAGCCACTTTTCAATTTTCTTAAAGTGAAAACATACCCACATGTCTTAATTATTTCAGTCTCAGTACTTTTTCTTTAGCTTTCATCTTTATCTTAAACCAAATTAACAGTGATTTTTCTATGATTAGGAATGTCTAAGCTATTGTTCATGAGAAAAAGGGAATGACCTGAACTTAGGAGCACAAGGTTTTCAAGTTATTTAGGTGGGCTCAGGAAGGCCATTTTGCCTCTTCAAACCAGTTTTATTCTCAGGTTGCTAGACTCAATGAATCATTTATTCATTTATTTAATGAACATTTGTTAACTGCCTGTTGTGGTTTGGGGAATTAAAAATACTAAGACTTGTCTCAAGGAGTAGTATGTAAGTGGCACAGATGACATATATCACAAAGGAATTTTTCTGATGATTAAAACAGTGATTGAAATGTGAATGGGACATTTTGGAATTATCTAGAAGGGATACTTAAATCCTCTTAAGGGTGGCGATACATAGTAGGAAGTATCCGAACTGCACTTTGAAGAATGAGTAGCCATTGGCTGGGCAAAGGCACGTTGGGAAGGAGATGATGACACTCAGAAACAGGAGACAACACAAACAAAGGAATGAAGTGAAGAAACAGCCTGCTATAAAGGGAAATTGTAAGTAATTCATGTTACTGCAGAAGAAGTAACATGAATTACTTACGAAGCCAAGAGTAGGAAAAGAAAATGTTGGAGAGGTGTGCAGGAACTGGAAGACTTTGAGGGACTTTTTCCCTGTAGGTGACGATTAAAATATGCTATTTAACAGTCAGAATGAAACACAACAGAGTTCTCCTAACATCTTATTCTAACTTTCTTTAATTCTCCTTATTTTACAATTACTTATTTAACATGTAATTCTACTTTTTTAATAACACATTGTTGTGAATTAGTAAAGTGTTTGTTGAATGAGTTCAGCAAAGACCCTCCCATTACTCTGGAGTATGCAACTCTCAGTTCAGTTTTCTTTCTATTTTTATAATGTTAACTCTTCCCCCCATAACATAAACTTAAGAACTAGCAAAGTAATCTGTTGCTTTTGCATTCTCTATTACACACACAACTTTAGATTTGATTTTTCTGCTCTTTGGTCTCTTCTTTCTCCTCTTCCTCATTGTCCTCTTTTTACTTAGAAAAAGTCTCCTAGTAAGATAAACATTCTAGAAGTGAGATTCATTAAGCTATATTATCAGATAATGGTAGCACAAATTATCAGATTATTAGGGGTGCCCCATGAAAAGAGAAATGTGCTGCAGTCCAGGGTCAAGTGCCTAGAGGTGGAAGAGAGTCTGGACATCTGAGAAGGAAGAACTAAACATAACTCTACCTCTTCACTGGAGAGAGCCATCTGCAGCCAGTGTGCTTTTTCTGGTAAAGCCTGCCAGTGTCAAGAAGTGTGAAATACTTATCAAAATAATAGAAGGGTCCATTACTCAAAGGGAGGGGCGAGTCTAAAGTCAGTAAACAGAACATTTCCTCAATATGACTGCAGATAATAAAAAATAATGGAATACTTACCTTACTGATACTTGCATCTTTCTTAGGTGATCTAATAGGAAAATTATTTTGCAGCTCTCTATCGTGGGGAAAATGACCTGAAATTGGACCATATATAGTCATCTTTATCTTTGCTTATGGGATGAATGTCTATCTCCCAGGCTTTCCCTATTTTTGTTTGAATGAACAGATAAGAAATTCTGTAAGTCCTGCCAAAGACTAGAACACATTTCTCTCAGAATTTCCTAGGAGGGGAGGTGAAGTGAGTAAGGAACTTGAAGAGGGTACTATATGAAAGCCTGGACAAAGAGAGAGAAGGGTGGGGGCTATTTACAGGGTAAGGAGGGAGAAAGTATACGTGGAGAGCATTTCTCATGAGGCTTAAGTCTGACAGGGCTTCTCCTTAGGCTGTATAGATAGATGATTAAGTCAGAGAAAATCCCTATGATCTCCCTATTCCTCCTCATTATCTTACAAGGCTGGCCTCATAGATGTGCAAGCTGTGCAGCTGTACAGAACATATGCTCATAAGGGCCTTGCATTTGGTTTATGTGCAACTCTTACTGTATTGGAATTCTTAATTTTTTTTTAACTTGCGTTTTGTAAGTAAGGTCCAGTGGGATAATGTAGCATGAACACAGGGTATAAAAATATACACGTGTGCTGCCATTCTAGGCTGCTCCAGTCACGTGTAGTGTCCACAATAGCACATGAGCAAAGAATTTCTCTTGACCCATGATGAGTGAGAATTCAGTGAGATTCAAAGCAAGTACAAGGTAAGCTTATTATGTTACATCTATGTCTGAGTAAGCAGAGGTTCTAATAGCTGCAAGTGGCCATGCTTTCTGTTTGAACTAGCATGTGCTTTGAATGCAGAAAGAAGGCAGTGGTGAAGAGATAACCTCTAGAATGGGAGAAAATGTTTGTAAATCATATATCTGATAAGGGGTTTACATCCTAACTATGTAAGGAACTTAAACAGTTCAGTAGCAAGAAAACAAATAATCCAGCTTAAAAGTGGACAAAGAATCAAAATAAACATTTCTCAAAAGAAAACATACAAATGGCCAAAAGATATATGGAAAAATGCTTAATCACTAATCATCAGGGAAATGCAAATTAAATCCACAATAAGATATCACCTGACAGCTGTTAGGACAGCTATTATAAAAAAGATGAAAGACAAGTGTTGGCAAGGATGCAGAAAAAAAGGGAACCCTTGTACACTGTTGATGGAAATGTAAATGAATGGCTGTCCCTCAAAAATTTAAAAATACAACTACTATATGATCCAGAAATCCCACTACTGGATATATATACAAAGGGAATAAAATCAGTAAGTCAAGGAGATGTGCACTCCCACGTGCACTGCAGCATTGTCTACAATAGCCAATATATGGCATCAACCTAAGTCTCCAATGACAGATGAGTAGATAAAGAAAAAGTACTATCTATACACAGTGGAATACACAGCCTTATAAAAGAAAGAAATCCTATCATTTGTGACAACATAGATGACCCTGAAGGATATTATGTAAAGTAAAATAAACAAGACACAGAAAGACAAATATTACATGATTTCACTTACATGTAGAATCCAAAAAAGTTAATTCAAAGAAGCAAGGAGTAGAAAGTTTGTTACCAGGGACTGAGTATACGGGGTGGGGTGGGGGGTGAGGGGTGGGCAGAGGAAGATGTTAATCAAAGGATACAGATTTCAGTTACATAGGAAGAGTAAATTCAATTAATCTATTGTATAACAATCTATTGAAAATTATTAACAGAGCAAGTCTTAAGTAATTTCACCATAAATAAACTGTCTGAGGTAATACATAAACTAATTTGCTTGATATAGCCATTCCTCAATGCATATGCATTTCAAAACAAAAAGTTACATGCCATAAATACATACATTTTTGTCAATAAAAGTAAATCAAAATATTCATTAGAAAAGTAAATAAATTTTAAAAAGAGAAGGCAATGGCATTAAGAAACATGAATGGCTCAGGAATCTTCTTATATCCTTTCTTACTCATGTTATTTCTCTGTATTAGCTAACTATTTATGCTAAGATAATAACAATAGTTCTTCCTTACTCATCAGTAACTTGAAGTTAGAGAGTGTTAGTAGAATGTGTTACAGATTAAGAAGTAAAATAAAGGCTCGGCACCTGTGGCTCAACAGGCTACGGCGCCAGCCACGTACACCTGAGCTGGCAGGTTTGAATCCAGTCCAGGCCCACCAAACAACAATGACAGCTGCAACCAGAAAATAGCCGGGCATTGTGGCGGGTACCTGTAGTCCCAGCTACTTTGGAGGTGGAGGCAGGAGATTCACTTGAGCCAGGAATTGGAGGTTGCTGTGAGCTGTGATGCCACAGCACCCTATCCAGGGCGATAGCTTGAGGCTCTGTCTCAAAAAAAAAAAAAAAAAAAAAGAAGTAAAATAAAAATAGTTAAGTTAGTTTTGTATAGTAATTCCACTATACTGGTAAGAACAAAATAAATATGTAATATGAGCTATGAAACAGTAGTTGTGTCATTTCAATGATTCTGCCTACAAGTTGAATACTCTTATATTTGCATTTAAAACTGATGTTACACAATATTAAGGTGAATGGTAAAATGGTAAAATTCATGCTAACAATTTAAAATTCTAATTTTTCATTACTTGAAATAGCAATGACAGTTTGAGAGAGCCACTCCAAAAGAAAGAAACCCTCAACAAACTAGGCACAGAAGGAACATACCTCAAAATAATAAAAACCATATATGACAAACCTGCAGCGAACATCATTGTTAATGGAGAAAAGTTGAAAACATTCCACCTAAAAACTGGAAGAAAAGTATGTGCACTATCACCACTTCTATTTAACACAGTACTGGAAGTCCTAGCCAGAGCAATGATACCAAAGGAAATTCTCATAAGAGAAAGAAATAAAGGGCATACAAAACAGAAAGAGGAAGTCAAACTATCCTTGCTTGCCAGCAATGTGATATTATATATAGAAAATCCTAAAGATTCCTCCAAAAGGCTCTGAGAACTAATAAGTAAATTCAGCAAAGGCTCAGGTTACAAAATTAATGTATACAAATTAGTAGCAATTCTATCCACTAATAACAGTCCACTGGAGAATTGGGAGTCAACTCAAGAACTCAATACCATTTACAATAACTTAAACAATATATTTAATCAGAGAGGTAAAAGATCTGTATAAGAAGAACTATAAAATACTGATGAAATAAACATACATCTCACAAACAAGTGGAAAGACCTCCCATGCTCATGGATTGGAAGAATCAACATTGTTAAAATATCCATAGTGATTAAGCCAAAGTGATTAACAGATTCAGTGTAATCCCCATCAAAATTACAATATCAATTTTCATAGAATTAGAAAAATTCAGTGCCCAAAGTTATTAACAGATTCAGTGTAATTCCCATCAAAATAACAATATCAATTTTCATAGAATTAGAAAAACAATTTGAAGTTTCACATAAAAATAAAAATGAGCCCAAATAGCCAAAGCAATCCTAAGCAAAAAGAACAAATACAGAGACCTCATATTACCTGATTTCAAATTCTATTACATGCATAAGGCCATAGTTACCTAAACAGCATGGTACTGGTATAAAGGTAGACACTTAAATCACTGGAACAGAATAAAGAACCCAGAAATAAAACCAGATAGCTATAACTAACTGATTTTCAGTAAAGCAGACAAAAACAGACTGGGGAAAGGATCAAATGCTAGATCTACTTTTTGTTCTTTAAGGAATCTCCACACTCTTTTCCATAGAAGTTGTACTAAATTTACATTCCCACTAACAGTGTATAAATGTTCCCTTTTCACAGCATCAGTGCTAAAATCTATTGTTTCACTTTTTAACAGTGACCATTCTGACAGAGGTAAGGTGGCATCTCATTGTAGTTTTAATTTGCATTTCCCTGATTATTAGTGATGTTGAGCATTATGAAGCCCTATTCAATTATTTTTCTGGGAAAATTGGATAGCCATTTGCAGAAGAATGAAACTGGATCCTTATCTCTCTTCATATAGAAAAAATAACTCAAGATGAATTAGAATTAAATGTAAGACCTGAAACTATACAAATCCTAGGGAAGACCCGTCTGGACATTGGCCTAGGCAAAGAATTTATGACTAAGATCACAAAAGCAAATATAGAGACAGCAAAAATAAATAAAAGGTATTTAGTTAAACTGAAACATTCCTGTGCAGCAAAGGAAATAATTGACAGAGTAAACAAACTACAGAGTGAGAGAAATATTTGCAAACTATACATTTGACAAAAGACTAATAGCCAGAATCTATTAAAAACTCAAATACACCAGCAAGAAAAAAAATAACACCATCAAAAAATGGGCAAAGGCCTTTTTTTTAAAAAAGAAGATATACAAATGGCCAACAAACATATGGAAAAAATGTTCAACATCACTAATCATCAGGGAAATGCAAATTAAAACCACAATGAGATGCTACCTTACCTCTGTCAGAATGGCCACTGTTAAAAAGTCAAACAGTAGATGTTGGCAATGATGCTGTGAAAGGGAACATATATACCCTGTTTGTGGGAAGGTAAATTTAGTACAACTTCTATGGAAAACAGTGTGGAGATTCCTTAAATAACTAAAAGTAGATCTACCAATTGATCTAACAATCCCACTGCTGGGCATTTACCCAAAGGACAAGAAATCACATATCAAAAAGACCCTTGCACCTGAATGTTTATCACAGTACAATCACACCCTTAGTGCCCGTTAATTAATGAACAGATAAAGAAAATGTAGCATAGATGTACCATGAAGTACTACTGATCTATTAAAAGAAATGAAATAATGTATTTTACAGCAGCTTGGATGGAACTGGAGGTCATTATTTTAACTAAAGTATCTCAGGAATGGATAAACAAATACCATATGTTCTCACTTATAAGTGGGAGCTAACAATGGGTATGTGTCATAAAGTAGTATAATGTACATTGGTAACTAAGAAAATGGGAGGGTAGGAGGAGGGAGAGGGGTAAAAAATTGCCTGTTGGCAATTGGTATTCTTGTGACAGGTACACAGGTTGTATATATATAAACAAAGAAGGTTTGGAATAGTAGTCTCTCTTGCCAGCATGGCCAATCATGCCTATCTCAATCATCAGAAATAGGGCAGGGAGAACATCACACTCTTATTGCTGTTTATAGGCTTAAATTAGTTAAGGTGCCTCTGGCATTAATTGAACTATAGGAAGATCCACCTGGCTTGAGAGACAATAGATTGAATTCCTTGATGTCCTCCAAAAGTAAGCAAGGCACAAACTTACAAAAAAACAAAAGGGAAGGTCCAACCCATTGTTTTTAACATTTGTGATTAATGATCATCCACATGTTCATCTTTAGATTTCACTAAAAACAATGATTTGTCTGGAACAAAATTCGTGCTCCTAGCATCTTATCTCCAAATTCAGATTAAACTTTGGTTCCACTGCAAGTGACAGAACGCTCACCCCTCCAAAAAAGCCAGGGACTTCAGCAAATTGCATGTTCTTTTCTCTCTGAAAGTAAGTGATTCTGGGCTGTTATGTCCTCTACGTTGTGAGCGGTCCAGGTCCCTTCAATTTGGTGTTCTGCTATGCATAACCTCCATCCTCAAGGCTGCCTTGGCATCCAAAGTGTCTGTAGCCATCAAATCTGTTCACAAAAAAAGTAGGAATAAAGAAAAAGCAGAAAAGGCCTCCCCTTTCCTTTGAGGAATATCGAGAAATTGCATGCTTGACTTCCACTTACATCCTGACAGCCAGAGTTCAGACACAGAGCGCTGCTAGATGCAAAAGAGATGGGTAAACGTAATCCTGTGTTTCCAGCTTAAGGCAGAGAGCTTCATTACTGACGAAAATCAGGAGAATTGAATTTGTGGGAAACCGTCACTGTGTCATGTCATGTCATATTTTCAAGCCAGCCAAATCTTTCTGCAAGGACTTCTCACCTCAGTAAATCCCATTAGCACAATGCCTGATATAGAATATCATGGGTAATCCACGAAGGTTGTTCAACTTGTTCATTTACATTCATAGAATTTCATAATTCTTCTAATATCTAGTCATTATCGTCAGGAGCAGATACAAAATAAAAAAATAAATATAAAGAAAAAGACAATACAAATGTAATAACACAAATTTTTTCAAATAATCGCATTATCTGTTTTAGAAACTGTTTTATTTTCTAGTATCAAATGATGTGCTTAAAGTGAATTCTATCTGAAAATGAGAGATATAGTGCAGTGTATTTAGGAGCCTTCTGAAGAAGCTTTTTAGAATACTGATTTTTTGATTACCTCCACAAAAATCCTGATTTAGAAAGTCTGGGTTTGGGCTCAGGAATCTGGATTTTCTGTAGGTCCCCAGACAAGAGGTACTCTCATGAAACATGGCCGATTGGGTTGTCCTTTCCTGTGGTTTCCTTCCCTCAAAGCCCATCACAGGACCAGGTCTTTAAAGCTTGTGCATGAATCCTAGGATACTCTCTCTCCTACTGTACCTTCCATTTACTGTTACAAATGCAAGGTCTGCTCTCTTACCTACTCCTTCCTATGCCTGCTTGATTTCTGATTCTTTCCCACACAACAGACTCTGAAGTTCTCCACAACATAAGACAAGAAGCCTGAGGAGCCTTGATCCACTCGGAGAAGGGCTCGATCGGCCAAACCAATGGCAAAAATTAAATAGATGCTATGTAAAATTATATCCATTGATTTGATCTTTATATTGGTAAAATATAAATTTCTTCACTTAATGTTATAATAGAGTAGCTAACAAGAATAGATCCTGCAATATTTGGCTTTTGAGTATAGTAAGAAAGAATTGTGGAGTTTTAACGTTGATTTTATCCTGGAATTCAATGTTTCTCAAAGTGTACTATGCATCTTATACACCTGAGGTAATTTTAAGCGGCACTTTTTCAGGAGTTTCCAGTAAGAACTTGTCTGGTTAAGTTTTTTCAGTAATGAGTCAGTACTAATGTGAAAATGGCTTTTATTTTGGTCTTGTGGCTTATTTCCAAATAATTTGCTTCGTATTTTATTTCGGAATGGAGAACGTGGATCCATATGGCCTTCTGGATCCTTGAGTGTGACCTTCTGAATAAATCAAAATTTCACAGAACAAATTCCTAAAGGGGTGGCACTTGGAGATCTGGAGGGCCACGTGTGGCATTGAGGCTGTCTAACTTTTAGGAGAGTTGTTCACAATAGCTCTAATTTCAGACTCCTATGTTTGGCATTGATGGGTGGTCCAGTCTGTTCCATCTGACCAAGATATAATTTCTATTCTGAGAGTGAGATAGGCCTGTTTTGATGGAGTATTAAAACAAAAGAATCCTAAAATGCCCAGCAAACTGGTCTTTCCTGTACTCTAGTTATTGAACTTACAGAAACTCTTGATTTTGGGGGTTAGAAGAGTGTAATGTTTTTGAAGAATAATAAAAATCTAGAAGTCCCTGTAAGGAGAGGCCAGATATGTTAGAGGGGGAAGCAGTCATGCCTAGGAAGCTCACAATTATACTTGGCTTTGCTGGCATTGAAAGTGACCAAAACTAATCAAGTCCAGAAGAGCATTCAGTAAAGCTGCTTTTCTGACTCTCTGCCTCTGCCCTTCCTGCTTCTGCTGCTGAGCAGATTGCAAGAGACTGGTGCCAACTCTACAATGCTTAATAATAATTCTCATTAGCATGCTGCCTTGGATGTGTACTGCAGAGCAAAATTTAGCTTCTCCTTGGTGTGAATCAAGGGAAGAGCATGAAATTCTCAGAATGTGCAAAGGGTTAGAGGAGGGGACAGGTCACCTTTGGATGTGCATAGCAGCCTCTCTTTTTACTCTGAACCAGGGTGGGATAGACAAAGAGGTATTTTAGTGCCAAACAGAGAACTTGGTGTTCTTTCTGCTTCTCCACTTGCAGCCCTTGAGATTTCAGTCATCTGTGGCTTCTTATTGAACAGTCTGATACATTCCAAATGTACATGGTCTGCCCAAGCTTGGTGCCCCTGTGGAGTGAATGCTATTAGTTCTGGTTTGTGCATTTGACCACAGGGCAACAGGCCGCATGTACCTGCAGTTCCATGACTTCCCTAAGGTCGTTCACATTAGCTTTTGTTATGAAAGTGACTGAGGTGCTGTTTACTCTCCTGCAGATGCCAGGGTGACTGAGTGGCACTCTGAGGAGACACGCACAACCTTGCACATTCACAGGCTATATAACAGGGGCCATATTTCCCACAACGGCTTTCACATGCCATCTGCTGTCACATGATATCACGTGCCAGGTCCTTATAAGAAATGTATTTGATCACTCAGTTTCTCACTCCTTCTTTAGAAATAGCAAATTGAAGAAGACATTAAGTAGATTTTGCACTAAAGGAATTATGTGCATATCAAATGTAGTGAATTAAAAGGGATATTCTTATTGTCAATGCCAGCTGCAAAATGGTAGTCATAAACTCATAAAAAATTTACAGAAGTTTTCAGACTTAGTGGTTAGTGGAAAAGATACGTACATTTTTTCTTGTATTCACTTGCCAACAGAATAACTACAAAAAAAAAAAAAAAAAAAAACATTGCAAGCAGAGTCCAAGGCATTTTCTGGTTCCATACTTTTTCATTCTCCTATTGGCAAACCATCTCTCTTGTCCGATCCAACACTTAGCGCAGTGGTAACAAAGTGCCACATTGTAAAAGGGTGAGAGAACTGGTATGAAGCATACTAGGGAACAAATGAATTAGTACATCCTATCATGTCTCACTCTTGAAAAATGGCACCTTCTTTGGTAATGGAAAGGAAATGTAAAATTGGAGAAATAGCAAAGAAAAAAATTAAACTAAAATTAAATAAAAGATTTCTGGCTCTTCTTTCTTTCTTCTTCTCCATGACCTATGACAGTGTATTGTAATGTCTTACAGTTTTGCATTTTCATGTATTATTCTGATACTGTCTGTAGGGAGCCTAGAATGGGCTGCCAGACAGAGAGTCTGTAATTGAAAGTGCTTTCAAGAGGAAGACTTCTATCAGGCCTGCAAGGGGGAATAGAAGCTCCACCTGCTGACTTTTTTATGTTTGCCGACTTTGAAAGAATGCAAAATATACAGAAATTGAATGGCTTTATTTCATTTATAATTTCTCAGTGGAAATACAGTTTTCAAAATTATTGATAGACCATACCAGTCAACTGGGGCTCTCAAGAAGTATTTGCAATCTATAGCTTGTTTTAAGAGTGGGGATTATGCTTGACTTCTCTGAGCCAGTCTAAATAATTACTTTAATCTATAACAACATATAAATTCATAAATAATTGCTACCATGGCTCTTAGGGAGTACTGGACATTTCAAATGCTGCCTTTCTCAGCCATAAATTTATACTGCTACTGATCCATAGTACATTGTTTTAAGAAGCTATAGTCTTCTGTTATAGTTTGGAAGAAATTCTAGGTGTTCTTGACCTAAGGACTAAAGATCCAATCCTAGTAAGACACATTAGCATTTTGAATAGCATAGACATTATCTGAGTATTTGTGTCTGCGTTTCAGAGAGAAGCTTGCAGTTCTGTGTAATACCCACGTAAAACCATAAGCTACTCATTTGTCTTTTCCTTGATGAAAATTGCCACAAGGAAGCATGGAATGCATTATAAACATGTTTGGCTGCTTACTTCCCTGGAAGATGAGATCCTTGAGGGTAGGCACATCTTCTTGCTCCTGACAGCCTCAATATGGTAGGTTTCCTTTCTTATCTATATTTTGTTCACTGACAAATGATAAGCCACATCACTTGCTGGATTGGATTTTAAAAAATGAAACCTATACTTATGGCTTGAGTTTTGTGCCTAGGAAAACATATCTTCCTATTATTTTTAGGAGTGAGTATTTTGAGTCCTTTTCTGTACTCGTTAGAGCCACTGGAAGTGTATACACAAGTATCCTTTCAGGCTCTGTAACAGGACTGTACTAGACTCAACTGTACTGTGGAGGTCTTACTTAATTAGTTATTAGTTCGTTGTTAGTTAGATTTTTTGGTCTTTCTAATAAGCTTCTGCATGATCTTTCTTCTGGTAACATATTGTGTACCCTGGGAGCGCCCACCTACCTGTACATCAGGAGTGGTCACATGATTCATACTCACCCCATCCTCCTGATCCAATCAGAGTTCTTCCCTGGGATTCAATCTGCACAGCATGGGGTATGAGGGGGAAGATGCTATCTCCTTCATCAAGAGTTGCTAAATTGCAGCTTCTTACATCCTTCTCTTCAATGTGTGGACAACCTGGCCCTAGTAGAAAAAATAAGCCAGCATGAAAGCAAAGTGAAACGCCTGACAGAGATGAGAGGCATGGCAGGAGAACAAAAGCCACAGTAATGGTAACTGTGTTATTCCAGTCCCCAAGGCCCTGCTTCCTACAGCGCCTCCTTTGTTTCTGCAGGCTACCTTTGTCTTTCCCTATGAATCCTACTTCTGGCTTATACAAATTTGTGATGGATTTCTATTATTCACAGCCAAAAGAGGCCTGACTACCAATGCTCTGCACAACAGAAATGAGAGTGATGCAGCTGACAATTAAATATTACGGAGCAAGGAAGAGATCTCATTTTCTCTATTGAGAGCAGAATCGCAAAGGATGGAGAAAGGGAAACAAATATTTCTCAAGAGTATTAGATAACAACAAAAAGTAGCATTTGTGTAGTGCTGTACAGTTTTTAAAGTACTTTCATAATCATTTTTTATCCGATCTTTATAATAATTCTGGGAAATAGAGAGAGTACAGTGTATAATTCTCCATGTACTGTAAACCTAACAGACTAGCAAGTGACAATTTCTCCTGTGTTTCTGCAATTATAGTACAGGCCATAGTTGAGGACAAAGAGTCCTTATGTGTTTTATATTCTGAGCACAGGGGACCCCCAGTTTGGGGATCCAATCCCTTTCTTTAAGTTTTACAGGGAAGGCAAGTTCAGGGAATCCCATCAGTAAACCTCAAACTCATGGGGAGTCAAGAGAATCCTCTGGGAATATTGGGGCATCTAAGAGAAGTGTGGGCTGGCATATCATGACCCAGGTAGACATCAGTTTCACCAGCAGGCTTGCCTTCTTACCTCTAAATTGTCAGAATACAGGAAAGGAAAACTGAGAAAGTGGAGTAGAAAATCAGTGCTCAGAAAGGTTACTTTTCTAAGGTCACAGATCAAGTTAGCAGCTGAGGAGAGGTTTGGCTCGTACTTTATTTAGCATGCATTAGAACCATGAGGATGCAGGGACTTGGTAACAGACAGATTTCAGATCTCACTCCTAGAGTCTCTGATTCAGTAAGTCTGGAGAAGGGCCTAAGACTCAGTTTCTTACAATTTCCAAGGTGATTCTGATATTTCTGCTCTGGGACTCACTGTGGGAGAACTACCAATCTGGACCACCTCACTTCAAATTCTGAACTTCTCATTTACTGCCACACTGCATCCTTTCAATAACACATCAGGCAGTGTTCATTCCCTATCCTATTATAATACTGACACCTTATTATTTCAAAATATGAGTCCTAAGAAATAATATTTTATACCAAACACTTTAAGTATACTTCTGCAATTTTGTGCTATAGATAAATGCTATTCTGGACATGGGCTACAAAAGTTGATGCTGGCAGTAAAAATTCTAAACCCTGATGCCCAAGTTATTCTTACGTGTATTTTAATCAAGAAGAGTAGGGTTTGGAAGCAGGGCTAAACACTATCAGTATACATGGGAAATGGCAACTTCAGTTTTGCACATAAAATGTACATCAGGGGAAAAAAATAAAGCAGAAAATAAACAAGATGAACTCAAAATACTGTAGCAAATGTTGGGCTGAAATACTGCCAGGTGTGGAGGTGTAGAAAAATGAACACACATTTTGGTGGCAAGGCATAAAACTGTTTAAATCCTTTCTGTAGAAATTTCTGAAAACTGTAATTTTGGCATGGTTCTATGAACAGAGTTGCTGGGTTAATCATGTAGGCAAACCAACAGTATCTGGAAGAATTGCCTTGTCCAACCATGGATTTTGCATAACTTCTCTAAAACATCACCTCCACATATGCCAAAGAATGGAATATGAAGAAATAAATTCAGAAATTTTCTCTATACAATAAAAAGATACCAGAAGGTATGAATTCTCAATAAATGGTAGCTTATGCTCTCTTAGCAAAGTAATATTCTGATGAAGAACTCATTGGATATATGAGTGTATATGTATTTTTTCTTTAAAAGTTTTGATTAATTTTAGTTTACTATGAAGTCTACAATTTATAACTTCTTCTGGCCAGTGTCGATGACAGAGTGAAAATCTGAGGTGGGAATAGCGAGGGTACATATGTGTGGTAGTGACCAGAAGCTTTTGAATAATGGCATATGAAATCTTAAATTTGTTACTTAGCAAATGGTCACTAAAGGGCAGGAATGGAGCAGGTGTCCTGAACACATTTGTCCTACAAAAGAATTAATGAAGTATATTGTAGTCATAACCCACTAATTGCTGCCCTGGGGAACGTCCATATCAGCCTCGAGCTTCTGATGATAGGGGAGGCTGAAGACTGTGTTGTCCGCCACACATGTGCCATGTTTCCTACTGCTTTTCTGACGATGGGATCAACAACCAGCCTTACACAGAACTGGAAAAGAAAGCACACTGACCCAGCGACAGACCACTGTCTGTGGAGTGGATTTCATTAGACAGGAATTCCAAACACTGAGTCATTGTTTGGGAGAAGAATAGAAAAAGAAGTATAAGATTTGAAGAAAAGAACATGAAGAAAGGAAGTATGAAGAAATTGTATGTTGGCAAAGGGGTTCTCTCAAAGTTTTCTCACTCATCTGTGCCCAAGGTGAGTGTGAGTGAATTCAAAACCAGCTCTCTCAGACTCCAGAGCACCTGGTGTTTCATGTATTTGGGGAATTTTGATGAAATATTGGAAGTGATGGTAATTCTGGGTGGTTAACATTTTGTGATGGAAGGGCTTTGACTAGATGGCTATTGGAGGGTTGGGACACAGCACAAACCCTGGGTAATGGAAGGAGAGAAAGTTAGGGGAGCACTAGGAATGACTCCAGGTAGCTCTATGGGAAGATGGGACTAGTAAAATTGTAACAGCTTTTCATCTTGGTCTAGGACTGTGCCTGGCTCTACTATCAAGGGCATGTATGAATAGTAATTCATCAACTCAACACTTATCTCTGGGTGTTTGTTATACCAGGACTGTGGGAAAGTATCCAGCAACGCATGTCTCCATTTTTCACATTACGTGGCTAAATACAGACCTCATACACTAAGCACCATATTTGGCTTATAAGATATAGTCACTGTTTTTATGATGCTCATGCAATGATTTTGTAAACATTATACATTAAAACATTCCAAGAACTTAATATCGCTGATCCACACCCTAGCCATTAGGAATCACTCACAAGGGGGAATAATCTAAGTGTTACTATTTTTCTACAAACTCTGTTAGTGATTCTGCTTATAGTCAGAAATGTTAATCTGTCTAATAGGTAATAGAAATATCCAATAATGGGGTGAGAATGAGTATTATAGGTACAGTGAGATAATATGCCCCTCAGTTCTTACCATGGCTATATAAATATTGCCCTTTTTTAATCTGCTGTAATATGCAAAATATCAGAAACACTGATAAATAATTAGCCAGTAAGTCATTCTGCTAATTTTGTCATGGTATACATCACAGCTTATGGGTGGGTGCATATGTGTCTTTGTGTGTGTGTTCATAGAAAAATATGACCCACAATCTTAGGCAAGGGCTCTAAGCAGTCTTTTGCAGAATCTCCATCAGTAGAGCAAAAAACAAGTAAAATCAGAAAAGCAAAAGGATCATGTAGCACAACCCCTTTGTATCTGAGATAAGGAAGCTACTTTAAATCACAAAGCAAGTTGGAGTTGGAGCCTGACCATGGACCTCATCAAATATCCTGATGGCAAATCATACCCCTGCCTAAGATGCAGTATTTAATTGCATAAAGTGGAAAATTAAATGCCTCAGCCAAGTCCCATTTTTAATGAGGTCTCACCCTATGCTATTTTGCTTTTACCCTATACCCTGCAATGTAAAGTGACAGTCCAAGAGATAGACACTTAAGTAAAAGATCTTCAGAGACACTGATTATTGTTTTATGCTCAAAAAGAAAAAGAAAAAGAAATGACACAAGCTTTCCCCAGGTAGGTAAAATGCCAAGTTTCTGCCAAGCCATCTTCCCTCTCTCTGGGCTACCTCTCCGATGATCCCTCTGCCTGCTGCTATTTTCATCCCTATCATTATTTCTCTTTCTCTGAAGGTAGAGAGTTCTGCCAACCTGCTCTGTCCTCCTCAGAGCCTCTCATCTGTCTGTTCTGGAAAGGCCCTTCCACTCAGCCTCTGGCCCATTCCTTCCTCTGGCTTCTGCCTGATTCCTCACACCCCCTAAGACCTTACCTAGCACACCTTGCTCTCTTGGCCCTCTCTGTTACTGCTGCTACTAATGCTCTTGGCTGCCTTTGTGGCCTTCAGCACCACCATTTCCAGTGAAAATTCTAACTGCCCTGACTGTGAGACGCCGAGCACTGTCCTCCAACCCCCTATGTTTGGTGGATTTCTGCTCAAATGGGTTCAGAACACATACTGGATGGAAACAATTTCATCCTTTGCTACAGGAACACGTGCTACCACCAGCCCCAAGGTGGTCTGTTCCCAAACCCATACCCTGGTACTCTGCCCCCTCCCTCTCTTTAATTTCTTCCTCACAGCATGTTCTTCCACAATCTGATACTCTCAGGTTTCTAGAGGCCCAAAGCTATTTGATTGCTACCATATTGCCTAATGGTTGACTCCTAGGATTTTGGCATCACTTTGAGTTTGAATGTTAGTGGTGTCATATACCAGGTGTTTGAGTTTGGCAAGCCACCAAATTTTCTGAATTTTCCTAAATGGGGATGATAGTGGCCCCTATATCACAGTGTTGTGAGCATTAAATGGGATAACACATGGAAAAGTCATAGCACAATACTTGGCACATAGTAATTGCTCAATAATATCAGTTATTATTATCAGTCTGTACCCTATAAATTACTTGTCCACAGATTATGATCTGTATGAATTACTTACCAATTAAGAACACCAGAGGCACCCAGACTCTCATCATTCATACTGTATGATGATGTCAGTTAATTCAGAGATGTCTTGTTATTAGCCAGGAGTTTTCCATCTTTTTTTTTTTTTTGTAGAGACAGAGTCTCACTTTATCTCCCTCGCTAGAGTGCTGTGGCGTCACACAGCTCACAGCAACCTCCAAATCCTGGGCTTAGGAGATTCTCTTGCCTCAGCGTCCCGAGTACCTGGGACTACAGGCGCCCGCCACAATGCCCAGCTATTTTTTTGTTGCGGTTTGGTGGGGTTGGGTTTGAACCCGCCACCCTCAGGATATGGGGCCGGCACCCTACTCACTGAGCCACAGGCGCCATCTGTTTTCCATCATCTTCTTCCACTCTCAGCACAACTTGACACTCACTCTCTTCATTCTGTTCTCCTTGAATTGTTCCATAGTCCATCCCCTCCCCACTTCCCTGGTTAATACAAATAGCTACACACCATCCCAGCAGTCCATGAAGAGTTCTGTATGTAAGTCCCAAGACACGACCATACTTCAGAGATCAAACTCACTCTTTCTAGTACCACTATTCTTTTTATAAAATACTTTATATTCAAATTTTTACCAAGTATTTATACCTCATTTTAGTCAGGTCGTACCTATACTGCCATAACAAGGAGACCCAAAATATAGTGACTTAGAATATAATATTATCTAATATTTTTCTCTCATGTTATAGCCATAGGAATGTTTGTGGTCCAGGAAACACGCAGGTCACTCATGATGCTGGGTCCTCTCTGTCCTGTTGTTCTGTGGTCTCTTAGGGTGTTCATCTGCAAGATTGAAGCTGTTTTCATCTTGCTATCTAAATTCAAGCAGATGGGAAAAGGAAAAGTCCAAGTTGAGTGACTTTTGTCCTTAAGGAGGTGACTTTAAGGAAGTTTCACGTGTCGTTAATAATCACACTCGTTGGCCAAAACTGAGGCACTATCTAGCTGGCCACACTTTTCTAAAAATTTGGAAAATATAGTCTGTAGCTACCTGGCTTTCTATTATTAAAAGGAAAGGGGGAGAACAGACACTGGGGACATTGAGTGACCTCTGTCATTTGTACAACATGATTGAAAGTTCAAGCAGAACAGTGCTGAGTATGTGGAAATAGCAGTCTGCCCTAAACTGCCTGGCACTACTCCCAAAGGAAGCTACTATGGGAATGGAACTCCCTTGTTTCTTAGCTATTTTGATGATTGATTAAGACTATAGTCTTAAATAATATCCTATAGATTCTAAATAGGCTACCTAAATGATATTATTGTAATTAATTATAAATCTTAATTATTATTCTGCACATAGTACCTCACTGATTTTTTTACTTCCTATAAAGCTAACTGGGTATTTTGGACCGAATCTCTTGCTGAGGACAACTAAATAAATTGAGTAAGGTAGGAAAAGCATTGTCTTTAAAGCATCAAAACCTTGCAAAATAGTGAGGGAGTGTAGGATCAGGATCTAAGAAAAAGATCCAAACTCCAACTCTCTAGAGAGAAACACAAACCTCAAAATTGCCTCACTCCCACCCTCGGACCCCTGTGAGGACTTTTGCCAAGTCTGGGGAAGCAGCTGCAAACTGAACCAACTTTTTGGTGATTCCCCAAGCCTGGGCTAATAGAAGTCAAAACCCCAAACCTGCCAGGAATAGGGATTTGCTACATCGAGTCCCTTTTGAGCCAAGAAGCTGAAGGACCACACTCTCAGTACGAGGAATAAATGCCAGTAAACCCTTCCCTCGATTTTAGTCAGTTTTGTGTCATTTAACGGTGCAAGCAAACTCCAACTCTGACATTATGTTAAGATATTCCTGGAATGATAGCAGGCACTGCTATTTGCAAGAGCAAATGAATATCCTTTTAGGAGAAGATATCATACCAAAATTTCCTCCAAATAATTTGCAAAACATAATATCCAACATGCAGTGAAAAATTAACTAGTTTTTGCCAGGCAACAGGATGTAGTGAATAATGGAAGAAAGAAAAACAACAGAAAGAAGATCCAAAACATAACTTATTGAAATCATCTGATACGGTTCAGACTGTGTAGAAAAGAGCAAAGTAAATCTGTCCATCTGATATTTCTTATCTTGTAATATGTTTGGTACTACCTTTCAGAGGTTCTATCAGGAATCTGAAAAAAAATGAAACTATTGGGTGGCTCCTGTGGCTCAAAGATGTAGGGCACTGGGGCCCCATATGCCGGAGGTGGCGGGTTCAAACCTAGCCCCAGCCAAAAATTGCAAAATAACAGAAGGAGAAAGAAACTGTCATTTACCTTTATATATATATATATATATATATTTTTTTTTTTTACCTCAACTTGACATTTATTACATCTTCCTCCTGATGAAATGTATGGAAATATTGATTAAAGGTACATGATGATCTGAAATAATACATGAATAGTTTGGAGGTGACTCAAGGACAAAGATCTTGAGACAGAAGCCTACATTCCCTAAAATCAGTCAAACTGTGACAGTGCGTCTTTGACACTGTGACTGTGACTGTGTCTTTGAACAAGGCCAAGAGAGATTCTAATTTATTGAGAAGAAACACAGTTATTTCATTTCCTTTTGAGCAGTGGATTTTAAATTTTACTTTATTTTGCTAACCACAGTAAGAAATATCTTTTACATTGTGACCTAATATACACATATGCATTTGTGTATGGGTGTATATGTCTATATTTGAAATAACGTTTTCATGGAATAAAACTTACCCTTACTATATTTGATGCACTCTGAAATGGTCTGTCTATTCTACTCTATTTTTTTTAAAATGCTGTTTGAGACCATTATATTGATTTTATGTTTCACCCTTCAAAAGCCACTGCTATAGAGTTTTACTTATTTTGCTTTTCTAAATGATAAGACCCTCAAGTAGGCTGTAAGTGGATTTAATTTGGTTCCATTCTCTTTTCTGGGATCTAGGTCTCCAAATATAAATATTACAAGAAGACTATTAGCTAAGATGGAAGAATATTGTGAAAAATCAGTTTATAATTGGTTTGGTTACCTCCCACACAAATTAATGCCATAAGGAAACTTTCCCCTATTTCACATCCCCTGCAACTTCTTTCATTCTTTTCTGTTTCCTCCATTTCTTACTTCCCCCAGAGACTGATTTTCAGTTTTTGTTAGGCATAACATGTTTATTGAAGGGAAGTTAGGAGACTAAGATTTAATGAGCACCAATTATGCACATGGTATTTCATGTACATTTTTCTTCTCAACAACTACTTGTGGTATTTTTTTATTAATCCTTTCTTGCCCATGAGAAAAGTGGAATTTAGAGAGGTAAATTAACGTTCCCAAGGTCAAAAAGCTCAAAGAGGTAGTTTGTGGTATAACTGACCCACAAACCCAGGTCTGGCTAAGACCAAAATCATTGAGATGTATTTTTTTGATGTCAATATAAAAACCATAGACAGAAAAATTAGACCTCATGTTTTTAATTTAATCTGAGCAAATCATGTTTGTATATCTCTTTGAGTTGTTTTTTAGTTGTTGTTAGACTCCTATATTTACCTACCATTATACAGAGCATAGGTTGAACTTTCCAACATAAATTATGTATATACATTCTGTGTAGCACACCATTTATTCATTTCAAGTGGTCTATAACTTATAACCGATTTCTTCCCACAAGAATTCCATGTTTTTTGTTGGCTTCACAAAGAAACTCAGGGTTCTAGTTTATCTTTGCATCATAACATTTTTTTTATTAGCCACCTCAATATGAAAGAGAAAATAAAAATAAAAGGCTTTCTTACATAACCTTCAGTGCTCAGTAGAGCCCATTAGAGATCATTGAAAATAATCATTCGTACTGCTGATTTTGGCATTGGTGAACACTTCCCAAGATGTTAAGAAAGCACTACCTATTCTAGGAGACAGGATAGATTGAATTAACTTGTAATGCCCCTTACTTGACTGAAAAGACAGAAATAAAGAAAAAATGCATTCACTCCTCTCCTGCCATTGAGCTATTTCCTTTCCCTGAACTTGGATCAAGATTCCTGGACCCCTCTCAGCCTACAGGAGATCCCAGATCTACAGCTGAATCTGAAGCAGGTACTCAATACTTTGAAAAAAATTAACAGCTCTATTGAGATGTAATTTACATACCAAACCCCAATACAGTTTCTAACCACAACAAAATCCCCAACTATAAACTTAAAATGAATAAGACACATCAATTTCACTCTTTCATCTTAGTTTGCACTCAATCTATCCTGCTTAAAATTTTGTTCTGTCCCTCTTCTCCATCCTCCCACCACAATGCTCTTGCATGGTATAGTGACATGCCCATTCTGGTATTTTCACACACAGGCTTGTACGAATTCCTTACTGATTATGTTTAATTCCAAGGTGGGGCAACCATAAAATGACATCGTTGTACTTGAACACCTACGAGTATACCTCATGCTTTCTGTCCAGTGAAAAACGAAATAGCAAGAGAAGCGAAATTTCAAGTATAATCATTCACATCACCATTAACAATTAATGTCAAGTCTTTTTCTTGTAGGTTTGAGAGGGTAGCTTAGATGGGAAGAGGACCCCAGTGCAGTGACTAACTACAAGGTTAGATTACCATAGTAACCTGATCCCATGATGCCGAAGTGAAAACAGCAATGTTATCTACTGAATAATGTCTTCCATGATGGTGATGTCCTTCTTATGTTCTGATACTCCATATGCTAACTCTAACCAATCCAAGGCTGGCAGACATAAAAACAGTGTTTTAGCATCCAGCAGAGCCTATGAGAAGGAAGACAATTTACCTTTGGCTTCGTCACAGTAATTGTGGGCCCATGTGATTCTCAGGTTACAGTGACTCCATGTGAAAGGATGCTTTACTAGAGATGAATTAATTAGTGGTTTTTATTCCAATGTCAGAAGGAATGTGCCAGAGAGGAAACTTTGTCAGTCATGTTGAGAAAGAAGGGAGAAGAGAGTGTCCTGGAATCACTGACTTGAACTATATATACTTTAGGAGGTTGGTCAGGGCAAGTGGTCCTGTGGTAGTGGGAAGATGAGGCCCTGTGCACCCAGCAATTACAGAGGGCAGGTGACAGAGAGGCTGACAAGTAGTCTTTTGTCCCTAGAGAGGAGGCAACATCAGGCAACTTACGTTTTCAGGTTAGAAAAGAGGAAGTTATCTAAGCCCTGAAAGTGTAGATTCCTGACAGGAAAATAGGTCATCAGGAAAGCTGAGCATTGATGAGGAACTGAGAAGAAAAACCGTAGGGAACTTGTGGCTGAGATTGAAAGGGAAGGGGCTGCATCTCTTTTAAAGGACTGCGGAGGCCTGAATGGGAATCTGGGCCAGTGAGGCAGCATCTCAGAGGGAACCAGAATCCTCTCTGGGACTGTAAAGGGCAAATTCTCAGGAGAGTGAGATGCATCTTAGGTGTTTGAGTTGTACTGACTTTTTTTGAACTGTGTAAGGCTCAGGATTTCTTGAATAATTTATGGAGATAGGACAGACAGTAGTTTCCTAGTGCCGCTCTAACCAATTATATCACATTAGTGGTTGAAAACAACACAAATGCATTATTTTAGAGTTTCATAGGTTTGAAGTCTGAAATGGGTCTTACTGGGCTAAAACGGAATGTTGGCAGGCCTGGATCCCTTTTGAATGCCCGATGCCAGAGCAGAGAATCTATGTTCGTGCCCTTCCAGCAACTAGAGACTATCCATTGTCTTGGCCAGTGACTCCTCCCTACCTCCCCCTGCTCACACTGCTTCCTCCGGTTACCTTTGGTTTACCTCCCTCTTCCTCTCAGGAGGACCCTTATGATTATATTGAACTTACTTGGATGGTCACCCTAATTTTAGGTCAGCTGATTATCAATCTTCATGCCATTTATAACCTTAATTCTCCTTGTCATGTAACCTAACACATTTTTAGTTCCAGAGATTAAAACATAGATATCTATGGAGTGGGATGTATTTATTCTGCCTCCTACATAGAGGAAACCCCACCAGGAAGATACTGAATTTATTGGCAATATGTTAGGTAGGTGAGAAGAGCGAGCAGGCTAAGGGACAGACTCAACGCTGGTTTTCAGAACCCGGCTGCATGTATGATCATGTGAAAGGTTAAAAATATGAACGCCCCAGGTATACCTTCTTATATTTTAATATAATAGATTTGGAGTAGGTTCTAGATAATAATGTTGGGAAACATGGATCTGAATGACCTAAGTGATTTTTATTCACATGCACAGTTGAAAACCCTGAGCTAGAATAGGAAAGTTGGTGACTTAATTTTAGGGGGTGAGGACAGAAATCCAGATCATACATATTCTAAAATTCTATGTTCTTTTCAGTTACCTTTGTTACATATCCCACACCGCTTCTTTAATTTACCCCTAGCTATCAAATTTGAGTTTTAAATATTCCCAGAAGAAATTTTTGTCTAGAAAAAATATTATTTTAAATTGTACTTTATACATTTTAATTTACTCTCTTGATCTATCCTAACTTGCTTTCCAAAAAGTCCTTAAGCTGAAAAATTACATCATTAAGGGTTCATCAATAATAGTTTACCGCACAATATATACCTCCTTCATTTGTAATGAAGAGTTAAACTGTATTTCATTTACCTTAATGAAATCTATTTTCCTGAGGCTTCACCCCTATATTGTTTACTTTGTAAACACTTCATGGTATTTGAATCAGTTTATGCATTTTCTATTTTGTTACTTTTCTTATTTTATGTTATTTCATTCTTGCATATAAAATTGTTGGTAGTTGCCATGGCAATTCTAATTGATTTCTTTCTGCTGTTTTTGCAGGCTTTTAAAAAGATTTGCACAATACATCCTTCATATTGTTATTTTTATCTCTGTAAGTTTGTAATGGCCTCTCCAAAAAAAAAAAAAAAGCTGTGTAACAAGAGCATCAGATGTTACTTTACTCACTGTGGAAGGCTGCAAGAACAGAAGAAAACTAAGGAAGAAAAGCCAAGCAGGGAAGGGCAATGAAGAAAAGGGTTAGAGTTCAAAAGTAAAAATGTGTACCACACAAAAGAGAGAGATCCAGTACCTGAGTCAGCGGCAATGGCAATGCAAGGGTGAGAGATGTGCTTTTAAAGAGAATTGAACTTGTCAATGTGACTCAGCTCTGGAAAACCAATAAATGATGGAGGGAGAGGCAGGAGAGGGAAGCTAGGTGAAATGTCACCATTGTCTTTGTTTAGCTCTTGGGATCTCAAAATCTTTAATACACACACACACACACACACAGACATACAACCATGTACTCACAGAATGTTTTGGTGTATCTATTGTCAAGATCAGCACACAGTCACATTTCAGTAAACCAGAGAAGTGTTCTCTGACAAGATTCTGTGTTGCTGATTAACGGCCTTTTTCTAGATGAGCTATCATATCAGTTACAGTTTGTCCTAGAGATCAGGAGAAAAAAGAAAAAAGATCCTAGGGGATCTGGAATGAATTGAATTTGGTTTTAGAACTCCAGAAAAATCCACCTTTTTTTTTTTTTTAACTTACACCACATACTTTTCCAAAAGCTAATTGCTGGAAAAAAACATAATCAAGTGAAAATAACAAATAAATTTTTTAGAGTAAAGTAAGGGTAAATTTAAGGAACAGATATGCACACCCTGAGGCCTATACATGGTTAAAGATCCGCTGTGAATTTTCCTTTTAAGCTTTCTACTGGCCAAAGGAACAAGGAAAGCACAAACAGAAGCAGGACTCACAGTGACTAAGAAGGAAACATTTGTCAGATACATTGGAAAAACTCAGTATTTCCAAGAGTTGAGACAGTTGAACAATTTTCCCAAGGTGGAGATGCCTTAATATAGTGAACAATGGCCTCAACTATATCCCTGCGATATGAAGCAGCAAGTTTCATGCAGCTACTTTTTAGAAATTTCTGCCAATGGAAGTCAAAGACTTAAGGCTGCGGCACAACTCAGAAAAAGCAGTTTAATGAAGCGGAAGAGGTCTCAAGGACAAATATCCTCCTCTTGGATAATTTTGGAGATCAGGAAGTTACTCTATGTCGGCAGCATTACATAGCTAGCATATTCATTATAAGAACATTTGTGCCCCACCCTATGGTATGCTGAAATCAAGAGACTGGAGGAGGTTTATAATCTGTAAACCATGTCAGATTCTCACTTTACAACAACAACAAGAATCATCTTATCCTTGGGTATGCAGATGAAAAAAGATCTCAGTGATAATAAACATGATTTATCTGAGGAACCCATTGTAAAAATTACATTACACAGGCTTATGTGAAATATGCAAAAGCTTTGGGAAAGAAATGCCTAGAATAATCCACCATAAAACTTCTAGATAAATTATTATGACCCCATTCTTCTGGTATAAACATAAATGTGTTCCCGATAAATGTATTTTATTATGTTTTGCTTCTTAAGACCACCCTATTATAAATTCAGGATGGTTAAAAGAAAAATTTAAGACCCTCTCTTCCTTTGGCAGTCAGAACAATGATTTTCAAACCAAAAACATATGTTTAAATTTAGCTCCACATGTGCTGGCTAGCTATTGAGTGAATTCTGACATGTGTTTGAGCTGCACAGATCTCAGATCTCTTTGTGCTTCTCTCCTCAGTCCCCCAAAACCACACATTGTTTTTTTTAATCTCTCTCTCTCTCATACCCTACATACAAGGAATTCATATATTTAGCAGGTAACAGGGTCCTAGAATTCAGAGCAAACAATTTCCTTCATAAAAGATCAATATGGCATGCTATACATAGTACCTTACCTTGTAGGGCACAAATGAATGATTCTTTTGTGCCCTACACACAAAATGATGACAAATTCTGCCTACCCCTTGAGCTTGAATTCCGAATACCTCTGGAGCTTGTCTTGTTCATTAGCAAATTGTTTTCCTCTGACTATTTCTCAGTTAGGTACATGACATGCTAAAAACATGAATGAAGAATTTCTTCATTCTTTTCTAGGTAACTAAATACACCACTAGTGGAAAAATATTAGTAAATTACAGTGGGAAAACAGTGTTGAAAACAATCTGGCTTTGTTCCTCTTACTGCCAGATCCTTGGTGGTCATGGTAATGTGCCTCACAGACCTCCAACTACAGGGAGCAGTTTGACCCTAGGTCCCAGCTGGAGTGTTCCAAATTGGTTGCCACATCTGTGATCTGTGTCCATCCACGCTCCCCATGTTGCTCAGGAGCAGGGCAAGATACTAAGGCAGGCCCATCTCTGTGGGACGGGACTCTGAGAGCCTAGCTGCCTGGAACATTTGTATGCAGCCTTTCCTTTTTCTCGCTCCCTTCACTCAGTGCCAGACTTACATCCAGTCTGAAGACTCTCCTGTTTTTCCAGTTCCTTCCTTATTTTCTCTCATACAGGTGGTTCCCCTAATAAAAACTTTCCTTGTTTAATTCTGTCTTAGCATCTACATCTTATAAGACCAGGACTAACATAACATCCTCAGTTTAGTTTTAGAGTTGTGTTACCTTCACTTAAGAAAATACATCTTCCCACAGTCAAGGAGTGCGGCTCTAAATTAGTCTTCTGCTGGAAAAGGGTGTATTACATTTTAAGCATAATATTGCACACATGGATTTAGATTCTAAATTGAGCCAGATTAAAATTCCTTATAAATAACTTTCCAAAATAAATTCCTAATTTATTCTCTTGCCCAGGAAACCACAGTGCTTCCTCTAATCCTAAAGCCATCAGTAGTCAATCCGCTCTTCCAGAGAATGTTGAGATTTTTGTTTCCTAGACCCACATTTTCACATAAATCATACCTATAAATTTTTTTCAATTAGAATATGTGCCAATGAGAATATGTTCTGTGGCTTAACCTCAACCTTTCACTTGGTGGGTGATACTGGTAATATATAGCCTTATATGTGTAGTGGTTCTTATGTAAGAGATGCATCTTGAAATAAAGTAGACAGGTAAAGTTTAAGAACGTACAAGGAAATGCAGCCTTTTGGGTTTCTCCAAGGGAAGTAGCAGTCAAACCTTACTCCCTCTCCTAATTTGGAAACACCTAAAAAAGTAGACAGAGACCAAAATATCAGCTTTCAGCTATTTGACAGATCTTGCATCCAGGCCATGAGTGACCCTTTGTGCATCCAGCACTAAGTAGTGCAGGTAGGAAATTGAAGGACTCCCAGCTACAGGTCAGGGTTGCTACCTGTGGCCAATGAGCAGATTCTAGAGAGAAAAGCAAGACTTTCTGAGAACAGGCCAGCTCACAGATTAAAAACACAGAAAAAAGATTTAACTGTTCCCCACCTTACAACTGAGATAACTTACTTCTCCTCTCTTGGGGAGAAGTAGGAGAAGGACAAAAAGAAGCTTCCTAATTTTTTTGAAACAACAGCTATTTTATTATGTTGGCCATGGCAAAAAAATACATATAATAATAATAATAAATAAACAGAGGAAGGGAATTATTTTGTTCTACAAACCCCTAATCACTGATCTACCCTTGGGGAAGTCAGTGGAATTAACTTTGCATATAAAAGACGGAACAGCACAAGGCCTCCTTACCTATGGGACAGTCAAGATGGACACTGCATAGGAAATAAAGCAACCTTTGCTTTCCTTCATTTCATCACTGCTCACATGTTTCAGAACAATTCATTCAAGATTCACATAAAGTTAGCTATGGGCTTTTCTAAATAGAGCTCTTACATCTTAAAAATAAATCCAGGGCTTTTAAAGCTCTGTAATTATCTTGTCTATTATCTCATCTGCTGCTTCATCTTTCATTCCCTCCCTTGATCTTTTATCTGTATGGGGGGGGTTGCCATTTTTGCATAGCTTTTAAAGCAAATTCTAGATATTTTCAGAGATGGGGGGAAGGGTAGGAGACTAGATATGTCATAATTCATGTTACTTACTCATTTTTTCTGGAATTTAACTCCTCAAGTACCTGATGAGTTATAGGCACTGGGGCATTTAGATTTTGAATAAAAATTGTCGTGTATAATTTTATCACTGTGATCACACTTAAGGATGAAAATTCTTAAAATTTCTTGCACTGTGGCATTTTTACTTATTTAAAGCACATTTTAAAAACTGCTTATTCCTAAGGGTGACATCCTTAATGATTTATATAACTAACTTAGTGACCCCTGCAAAGTAAACTTACTTTTCTGATAGGAGAAGATGTGTAGGAAAAAAATGTGTTATGTCTCTAGAAAAAAAAATCACGTTTGACTAAAATACTACATAAGTAAATGTAAATTTATGCATAGTTTTCTGATTTAAAACATATTATATACTTATACAAAATTTAGAAATTACAGAAAAAGATAGAAGAAAAACATCATAAAGTAGAATGAAAACATCTTTTAAATCATCTTTTGATGTAACCATTATTAATGTCTTGCATCTTTCTAGTATTTTATACTACACATACACATGCACACAATGTTGGGATCATACTAAATAGAGTGTCACTTCCATTCTTTTTCCTTAATGCTATATTGTGAGCATTTTCTTATATCATTATGTAGACATTAAAATATGTTTTTAATTACAGCATATATAATAATTTATCATCAAATATTTTGCCAAACCACTCTTATATACATAACATTTGCTTCTTTCTTTCTTTCTTTTTTTTCTTTCCTTTTTTTTTTGTTTTAAGCAGAGTCTCACTATGTTGCCCCAGGCTAGAGTGCCATGGCATTTGGCATCAGCCTACCTCTGAGCAACCTCAAATTCCTGGGTTCAAGTGATTCTCCTGCCTCATCCTAGCAAGTAGCTAGGACTACTAGCACTCACCACAACATCTGACTAATCTTTCTATTTTTGCTAATTTTTCTATTTTAAATAGAGACAGGGTTTTGTTCTTGTTTAGGCTGGTCTTGAACTCCTGAGCCCAAGCCATTCTCCCACCTTGGCCTTTCAGAGTGCTAAGATTATGTGTAGGAGGCACTGTGCCTGGCCTCTTAGACATGTACCATTTGTTATTCCAAAATATTTACCATGATAAATGAAGCTCTTCTAAACATTCTTATACAGAGAGTATTTCCTTGCTTCCTTCCTTCCATTCTTCTTTTCTTCCTATTTTTCTGGTTATTCCATAGGAAATAAAATGGATTAAGACTAATTATTAACTTCTTTAGGAGACAGTCACATGGAGACATTTCACAGTGATCGGGAAGCCAAATTAATAGTCACAAGGTTCCTGCAGGGAGTTTAGATTCAGGGCAAGAGGTGGCAACTTTGAAGGATATTTTATCCCAGTTATAGTGAGGCTTGATAGCTTTGACTTCTTCAGTTAAATTGGTGTCTTTATACTAAAACATTTTGCCATCACTGACATTTTTATATTGCCTTCTAGATAGCTCTTGGCTTGCAATATTCACCATATTATGAAACACTTCAAAACTCTGCATGTGCCCAGATGACTCTGCATAATCAACAAAGGATTTCATTTGTCCCAGATGAAATGTCAGCTAAAGGGCCACTGCTGGACTTGGGCTTTCAGAAAGGGAACACACCCGTATAAATCTCTGAGACAGGTAGTCTAGACCAAGGAACTCTTAATAATTACACGTTCATTAGGCAGAACTGAGCATCCAGCATTAAGGGAGACAGATTCACATGACAGAAATTGAAGATGATTGCTTAGATATAGTTAGGATAGTTATGTCTATTGGTAAAAAAGATGGTTATTTCTATTTGTTCCATATTTGACATGCATAAAGGACTTAATACCTACTTTTGACTATTCTATTCTTCTCCTGACTTCAGCATGTTTTCATTTCTCTTGGGAGATTGGGGGAGTTTATGTATATTTCTCACACTCTTATCTCCTACTCCAAACCCTATCCGAAGATAGGTTTAGATTCAGATGTAAAACCAAACTCATATTTATGTGGAGATTGAATAAGAAAGTGCAAGGAAGAGATCTGGGAAGTCCACTCTTGTCTGTAGAGTTCACTTGAACGTTTTATCTGTTTTGAAAAGGAACACGAGAAAGTCAGGCACCCTGATGTGCAGCTCTTTGGGGGGTAAATTAGATTAATTGACTCCTATCATTGCCTTCTGGGAGCTTATGGGCTACAGGAGTATCACTCAACTAGAAAGATCTAAAAAATGCAGATAATGAAAAAATAGTCCACAAACAAAGGAAAGCAGATACTCGATGAAAGGAGGAGGGCAGAATTCACTCAATGAAAAACTGATTGATTCATTCCTTCAGAAAAGATTTGTTGAGCATGTAGTACATGCTGATACTGAACTAGACACTATTGATACAGGGATAAATAAGACAGATAAATCGTTGTTCTGTTTTTTAAACTTCCATCAGGATGGAGAGGATAGAAAATTAGCACACACAAAGGCAGTACAATTTGGAGGACTGAAAAATAAAGTCACATAAAAGAATTGAGAGTGATGGGTGCTGATTATCTGGGGAGTCAAAGCTGAATGAAGTAGGAAGCAAAGCCATTAAGAGGCTCAGAGAACAGTTTCCTGCAAAGTCAGAGGAAGCTGGGCATGTCCAAGTGGTAGCACGAAGGCCATTGTGCCTGGACAGAGCAGAGAGAGCAGGGAGGGCATGACTAGCAATGAGTACAAAGAACTGGAGGAACCAGGGCTTTCTGAGTAGTGGGATGAACCCTAGATATTATTCTCACTGCTATACAGAAAGTCTTTGGAGAATTTGATCTCAAGAGTGACAGAATCTGACATACAGTTGGAAAGTATCACTCTTGTTGCTCCAAGGAGCAGGAAGGTAGACCATTGGTGTTCCCAATGGGGACAGAGGGTGGACTCGAGCTATCAGGTTGGGAAGGTAGAGGGATAGTCAGGCTGATGATCAGGTTTGAGGGAGTCACTTAAACTTGCTGAAGACTGGATGTGGCTTGTGAAGAAAAAAGAGTAAAAAGAGGATGAAGCATAGTTTTGACTCCAGAAAGTAAGAGTGAGAGCACTGGGAAAAGAATAAGGAAGGATGGAGGGGAATTAAAAGTCCTGTTTTGGAAGTGATAACATTGAGATATTCTTTAGACATACAAGCAACACTATCAAATAGGGAGGAAAGGTAAATTTAGAACTCAAGGAAGAAATCAGAGATGAAAGTATAAATTCATCAGCTATCTTAATAAAGATGGTATCCAAAGCCTTAGGACTGGACTGGATGAAACAACTCAGGAGAGAGTCTGCATAGAGAAGAGAGGAGAATCAAAAGCCTGGCAGTATGCCAACATTCAGAAGTCAGTAAGAAGCACACAAGGTGCAGAAAGATTTGTACAGAGAAGAGACCAGTAAAATTTGTGAGATGGAGGTCATTGGTTAGATGATTTAATATCCTTGTAAAGCCCACTTTCACCCTCTCTTCTAAATTACACTTCTATTTCTCTAGTCATCCAGGTCTGACCCATGGTTTTTTAAGAGTAAATGAGAAGTTCTTAATAATTTTGCCAAGACTATAGGTGTAAGCTGGGAGTATCCTGAGCAAATGAGAACATGTGGTCACACTAGATTTTGATGCCCTTGATGAGACTGGTTTCAGCAGAGTCGTGATGATGGCAATCTGGTTTGTGTGGTCTGGGGAGACAATAAAAGGTAAAGAAAACAGGAAGCCTTGACAACCCTTTTGAGCAATTTCATAATGAACAAGGGAGCAGAATAACAGGAAATTGCTAGAGAGATATGAAATCAAGAAAGTTTGTTTTTAAATGGGAGATGTTATAGCATCTGTCTATGTCAATGTGAAGGATCCAGGAGAGAGGAAAAGGATCCAGATCTTGTAGGGTCTGTGAATCGGAGAACAAGAAAGGGATTCTGTGCATATGTGGAGTGGCTGACAGTGAATAGTTTGCCCATTGTGATAAGGACAGGCAGAATCTGAGAATACAGGGGAACACAGTTTCTAGGTTTTGCAGTGGGAAATAAGTTGGCTTCTTAGCTAGAGCAAGAGAGATCACATTTTTATGAAATCCTCTTTTTCTTCCCACAAGAAGTCACAGTTTACCATTTTGTTTTAGGGACAGTTTTCTTCATAGGCAGTACGAAAAGACATGCGAGCAACTTCTTCTCCTAGGCAAATGCCTCAATATGGATCTTTTAATAGTTTACCAGCAAATGTGGAATTTCTCACAGGTCCAATTTAGATCTGGCAGAGAAGATGAATATTACTAGTCAGTCAGCAACTGCCTGTAACAGATGTTTTTGTTGAATGTTAACATTAACAGTTCTATTTGGCCTTTTCAGAACTGGAATTAAAAAATAAAATAGCTAACAGTATGTTGAGACTCAGATGGGAAGAAAATCCTTTGACCTGAGCTACAAAATATAGCATCCAGTGAAAGCTTTGGCACCCCCAAATGGTGTGACCCTAGGAAAATCACTGTGCCTTGATTGTTTGCTCTGTAAGAGAGAAAAAGAAAGTAAATATCTAGTGGAACCGAGGGCTTTGCAGATATGTGGACTCTCTGACAAACAACCATTAGTAAAAAATTTAGGAAAATGTAAGCTGTATGTGCTCTTTTGGGGGGGACAGCACAAAACGAAGAAGGCAAATGAGTATTTCCAGTGATTTACAGTGTAAAATTAACTTGGAGCAGTTGACTCAACAAAAAAAAATCAGAATTAAATGGTTCGGATTCCAAATTACATTCTTTACAGAGTTGAACTCTCCTGAACAATAAAGCAAAACCCACTTTCACCCCATCTTCTGAATTAAACTTCTATTTCTCTAGTTAGCCAGGTATAATTTCTTAAAGAAAATTTCCTTATCTGGAAAATGGTGTTTGAGTAGTCATATCTGTATGTGGAAAATGGTGTCCTTTAGTCTCTGCGGACACTGGCTCGCTACAGTGCAATTATAGAGTACCTCACCTTGGACATCCTCCAGTGTAACCATCATGCCTGCTAAGGTTCTCTAGGTGGGGCCCAGACCCTCACCAGTGAACTGCAATTCATGCTACTACTCACCACCACCTACACACGCCCACTGGCTTGTGAGAAGTCAGCCAGACTCAGGTAAGATCGGTGCTCTGTAAATGGGTTCTTTTTACAAGGTGTAATATGCAGTCGCTAAGAACAAGCTTCTTAAAATGGCACAGGAACAGCACAGGGTGCTATACTGCAAGACAGTTTGAAGAACTGGCTGATGTCTTCAGTTATTGATCCTATGAACCATTCTAATAATCAATGACTAAGTTCAATGCAGGTGTTGAACATGCTGCCCATCGTATTCAAATCCAGCTTTCCCATTCTCAGCTGGGTAAAAGCGAATGGTGCATTCCATAACTTGTAAATAAAATCAGCTCATTCTCTCATGTTGACAACACCAATTCCTGAGAAATATTTACTGTCTGACTATTTACCATCAATAGTATTTGTTTTTACTTAATTTTAAATTAACACAATATAAACTCTTAAAAAATAGAATAAGTCAGGAAAATGCTATCTCATGTTAAGTTCTCATATAGGGTCCATATTTAGATGACTAGAAACTGGTACAATTTGGGGCCATTTGCTGTGGATACTGACCTGCCATTCAGAATTCGCTTGTGAGGTACAGGGATACCGATCAGCAGTGATGTGAACAGTAATGGAAAGTATAGACAGGTTGTTTTGATAGCTCATAGGCTCTATGAATTCTTATATTTGGAGGGCCCGCACCTTTTATGGCATATATTAAAAGGCACTCACATTCCACATTAAATGTAAAGTGTAGGTAAGAGTTGAGTGGAGGTGCCACAACTAGGTGACGTAATGTCACAATTTAATTACATTTTCTTCCTTGCACATTGTGGAGCCAGTAATATATTTTTTACGTTTCAAACATTTTTGTGGAGGTTGCATCAGACATTTGCTAGTTTTAATATTGCAATTTTCTTTTCTTCTTTTGGAGTCAATGCATTGTTTTTGTTTTTGTTAACACTCATGGGCCTATAGCTTTTTGCCTCAGAACTTTATAGATAAAATTGCCCTGGATGTAGAGCAGAGTCCTGGCCTTCAGTAATGTCTGAAGCTGTAGCTGTGTAGAATTTCAGAAACATTGCACTGTGATATAAATATTTATGGCATCCCAGTTTCTGATTATTAAATCCAGTGGCATTCTTCTTCATAACTTTACCATCCAGATTCTGCTTTTCTTTTCTTCTTTCACTACCTTTTTATAGGAGTCTGTCATGTCAAACACACACTATTACAAAAGACTTTTGTCTCCCTGCCTGACCTTCTCTTCTTCAACAAAGGACCAACAGATTAGGCTTGCTAAAATGAAAGTCAACCAGATAATTAAGTGTAATTTAATTAACCAACTAATTATAATTAAATTAAATGACTTAGCTGTTTTGCAGTAACTTACTACTTTTTATTGCCATTTAAATGTATTTTTTTTGCTTTATCTTAAGTATATTCTAACTTTCCAACAAAACTTTTCTACTTTTCTTTGACTATGCTTAATACTTTTCCACCCTCGTTTGGCTATTAATTCAGTCATTCAGCAAATATTATTAACTACTTACAGAGTCCCAGACATCATACTAGTTTCTGAAGATTCAACAATGAGAAAGAGCAATATCTGCCCTTTTGGTACTCCTGTTTCAGATAAGGCAAATAAGAAAATACATATGCCTGAAATGCCACTAGTTCTTTAACAGCGGTAAGTATAGGCTATAGTGAAAAGCACAAAGGAAGAGTCATCAATTCTGCCTGATTTGGTAGATAGAGGGGAGGAGAGTATAGTTTAGGAAAAGCTGATTTCTGGAAAATGTATAATTATCTATCTAGTGTACATTTGATCAAGGGTGTTCCAGGTAGAAGTAGTAATATGAGCAAAGGCATCAAGGCTTTCTTGATCTTGAAAATATTATTGAATTGATGAAATTATACTTACTAACATCAAGAAAGTGAAATTATAATTTTATTTTGATTAAAAATAAATTATTTAGACTCAAAATAATGTTGATTGTTAATGTACTCACTTTTTAATATTTTAAAATGATTTTAATGTTTTAAACAACCATTTAAAAACATACATTACAAATATGCATCTAGGGACATATATTTTTACCTTTGTCTCAGGCTCCAATATGGTTTGGCACAGCACTGTCAGATCCCATTTTTATTTAAAATCCTGATGTTTTCGTTATCACAGAATTTTGCAATAATTTTGATTTTTAAAAATTGTTTCATTAGACTATTTATATTGGTTCCTGAATTTCCTTGCAGTCCCTTAAATTTTGCACTGAAGGCAAGCACTTCCCTTTCTTCACCCTAATCCCAGCTCTGAAAAAAAACACTGGATTAGTATTTTAAAGGTTACTTCTTACAGTGTCAGTGCTGAAAAGGTGGCTAAACACTTACATGGCTAACATTAGAGAAATGAAGGCAAAGTCTTTATCTACCAAATAGTTTAGGTGGAAAACAATGGAAGCTTGAACCAAAGCAACAAAGGAGATAAAAAGGAGGCTTGGGTAAGACAGGTGCCAAGGATGAGGAATAGGGAAAGCTGGATACAAACTGCATGTATGGGAAGGTTCTCTGTCCTGAGAGTCACTCTCCAAATTATGAATATCAAATCCCAATAGAATGCCCCTCCTCTCAGAATCCTTTCTAAGCCATTTCATCCCTTCCCCATGGCAATTTCCCCCTTCTCCATGTTTTATCTCTTCAAGTGGATGAGGGGGATGATCTCTTTGCTGCCAATACAATATCTCATATTTCTTTGTTTCTCCTACTATGTTACAAGCACAGTAGATGCTCATTAAATACCTGTTGAAGAGCAAGAATCATCAATGCTTTTTATTTTTTATTTTTTTTATTTTTTTGAGGCAGAGCCTCAAGCTGTCACCCTGGATAGAGTGCTATGGCATCATAGCTCACAGCAACCTCTAATTCCTGGGCTCAAGCGAGTCTCCTGCCTCTGCCTCCCAAGTACCTGGGACTACAGGTGCCCGCCACAACGCCCGGCCATTTTTTTTTTTTTTGGTTGCAGCCGTCGTTGTTTGGCGGTCCGGGCTGGATTCGAACCTGCCAGCTCAGGTGTACGTAGCTGGCGCCTTAGCCCGTTGAGCCACAGGCGCCGAGCCGCATTGTTAAACTTTTGATCCACCATCAATTCCTTCTATTGCTACCTAGTGTTTGCCATTTATTTTTACAAACTGTCTTTTGGAACTATGGTCCAAAATCAGTTGGCAGATTTTAAGAGGACCTGTGAAGGGATTTAGGTGAGATATGTACATTGTTGTTGGGGGGTGGGGAGTTAAGCCTAAAATAGGTAAAACGAAAGACCTCATTTTAAAATTGAACAACAATCAATAAGAGTCCTTAATGCATAGATTTTTAGAGCCCACATTGGACATCATGAATACTCAAGTTAGTAATTCCAAGGGGGGGAAAAACAACCTTTCTATTTCAAACATGCAAATTAACCCAGTAAGACAATTCTGTCATAATGGAGCATTGCATGACATTGTGGTCTGGTTTTTTCCAGTTATGTTAAGGTGATAATACACAACTGAAATTCCATCTACAAACAAACTGGTATGCAGTGCAGAATTTATAAATGTGTTCCAAAAAAGGAGATCTGCTACAATTATTGCCGGCTCTGGTCTCCAGGTGGTATTCAAGAGTAAATGCAAGTGTGCTATAGTACAGCAGTCTACCATAGCACTGTCAAAATCAGACAAGGTTATTTGAGAAAACAAAACAGTGTTCTTGGCCAGCTATGAATTTTTAAATGCCAATACTAATAATCATTCTGAAGTCATGATTATTTAATATTTGTTAAATCCAAGACTAGTGCTAGGCACCATGTGTACATAAACAAAGGTGAAGTGCCTGTGTGTTGAGCTTACAAATCTAAATTAGGCAAAGGAAATGAAGGGCAAATAAGAGCGTGGAAAATCCCCACACTGAGGACCTGTTTAGAAAATGAGGCTATTTTCTTTATTGTTACTTTAGTTTTAACTATCAGTAAATTCATTATGTTGCAACACAAAAATTTAAAGGAGGGAAGTCAAAGGGTAAAAGCACAGTGCCCTTTGGGGAGTTGAAAGAAGAAGCCTTAAATATGAAATGACAAAACACATCAAGCTAGAGACCTAAAGGAGAAAAGCACAGCAAATGGCAAGAAGAGAGAAATTCTCAACACTGAATGATACAGGGACTAAGTAAAGATAACACATGAGACATGACTCACAAGGAAATAGAACTGTCAAAACAGATGTTAAAACTTAAAAAAAAAAAAAAGAACTATCCAAGCTTTTGAGAGGCATATCACAATTGGTTCTGGCCATCTTCTATGTTTTCCTGATAGTAACATTTTACTTATCATATAAAACAAATATTACAAATGGTAAGTACTGGTAAGACATTTATAACAGTTCAGTTTCATCTTTTACTTATCTCACCTACAAGGTATGAGCCTGTGTCATCATAGCTTGTCTATAAGGATCCAGAGATAATTAAAGTTATAGACCAATAAAAGTCCTTGGTACTCCACCCCAACTTGGCCGGGTACCACACAGACGAATCTATTCAAAATCACTTCTATGCCAAAAGAAGTGGCATAGAAGTGATTGAAGTGGAGGCAATAAATCCAGCTTTATTAGGGTAGAGTGAAATATGATCTGTGTGATAGAGTGGAAAAATCTTGGAATTGGACAGTAGACAGCCCTGACCATGAAAACTTACTGTGAAATGCATTAGCTCTGTGACCTTGGGGAAGCAATTTAACTTCTCTGAGCCTTAGTGACCATCTTTGTAAGATGTGGTTAGTAGTATCTTCCTTGCTGGATTAATATGACAATGAGTCAAAACAGGATTAATGAAAGTAAATACTCTTTCTCATCTATCCCTTCTCTCCCAAAAAGGAGCTGTATTCATCATGGAGAATTTATGTAGCCCCTCAAGTTTCTAGGAAAGATGTTAGGCTAAAAATATAGCAACCTAATTAGCTTTATAGAATTTTGAACTTAGAGAGGTCAAACAAGCTTTAGTTTGTTGTACATAACCCAGAGTTTTAAGTGTGAATAACTTTCTGTCTGGCCCCATGGTCCCTCGCTGCCGATGACCAGCACCTACAGACTGGAAGAGCTGGCTGTCTCCAGAAAGCCTCCGGGGCTGCCTGTCAGACATGCCAGCCCTGACAGCATCTCTGCCTTTACTGGATAAATGAAAAACTGGAATCTATTATCACAAATATCTAACCTATTACCAAGTTTATATTCATTTCATAAAGCAAGACATAGTTGCCGTCTATTAATTTGTGTCATTGTCCCATTTTTTATATGGCAGAATACGTTCAAATCACCATAGAGCATTAAAAGACTAAATCTAAAATTTGTATAATAAAAAGTGTATAATAAAATGAATTAGAGAGACACGATTTAATTATATCCAAAGATCGTAGCTGCAGTGGTGTTTGTGACATTTGTAATTCCCAGGGTTTTTTATTTTTTTTATTTTTTTTTTTTGAGACAGAGCCTCAAGCTGTCACCCTGGGTAGAGTGCCGTGGCATCACAACTCACAGCAACCTTAAGTTCCTGGGCTCAAGCAAGTCTCTTGCCTCCACCTCCCAAGTAGCTGAGTCTACAGGCACCCACCACAATGCCCAGCCATTTTTTGGTTGCAGCCATCATTGTTGTTTGGCAGGCCTGGGCTAGATTTGAACCCACCAGCTCAGGTGTACGTGGCTGGCGCCTTAGCTGCTTGAGCCACAGGCGCCAAGCCAATTCCCAGGTTTTTAAGAGTTTCAAATGAGGGGCAGCGCCTGTGGCTCAAAGGAGTAGGGCGCCGGCCCCATATGCCAGAGGTGGCGGGTTCAAACCCAGCCCCGGCCAAAAAAAAAAAAGAATTTCAAATGAAATCAATCAGTGCCATTCCCTGGCACACCACAGGCCAAACAATGCTGCTTCCAGAGATGCTCACTCCACTTGACCCTGAGTTAGCTGCAGCAGGACAATCTGAGAGGCCTAGGGGAGTCTGTGCAAAATTACAGGAAACATTTCTTCCACCAACTTATGTGTAGGGCAATTTTACAAACACTTTCAAGATACACAGTATATCGTGGAACACAACTTCTATCAAAAACTATGGAAATTTGTGAACACAATGCATGGCAGAATTTCTGAAAGCTATAGCAGGAGCAGCAATGACATTGGGTCTCAGACCAACTGGCTTTCTCCTGACATAAAGTATGAGAGACCTCAAAGAGTACAGACTCTGCCTGGGAGCGCATCTGTAGCCTATACTGCAATGTCAGAAGCAATAACTGTGGGCTCCATTCTTGGTACCTGTCAATATTAGAGAGTGGTCTTCTTTCTGAACGAGACATCCTTTGACATAATGAGATGGGAATTGGGGAAAACAAAAATTTATTAAAGGGGGCGCTGCCTGTGGTTCAGTGAGTGGGACGCTGGCTCCATATACCGAGGATGGCAAGTTCAAACCCTGCCCCAGCCAAACTGCAACAACAAAAAAATAGCCGGGCATTGTGGCGGGCATCTGTAGTCCCAGCAACTCGGGAGGCGAGGCAAGAGAATCGCCTAAGCCCAGGAGTTGTAGGTTGCTGTGAGCTGTGTGACGCCATGGCCCTCTACGGAGGGCAATAAAGTGAGACTCTGTCTCCACTAACAAAAAAAAAAAGCACTCTATCCAGGATGACAAAGTGATACTCTGTCTCTAAAAAAAAAAAAATTATTAAAGGGTTTCAATTCTTCCTTTTCCCCCGTCAAGCAAAATACCAGGCATTGTCCAGACCATTTGATGATCACTGCGTAAGTTCTCTTCTTTGCCTGAAGTGAAAATCTTTTGAAGAACTCTGGGTTGGCAAAGTTGGGCCAGCTCGTGCAAAGCTGTAAGATAGGCCTTTACGTAAAGGATTTGTTCTGTAAAATTTGAATTCAGTCAAAAATGCCATGCTCAAGGATCAAGAAGGCCAACGTGGCCCCAAGGCTGCAGGTTCCCCACCCCTGTGCTAAACCTCAGTGAGCAAAGCCAGGAAGGCATTAGGGGGTGAGGAGGAATGGGCAGCTGGTGGGAGGAAGGACATGCGTTCTAACTACTTTTCTTGATTCCCTCCAGAAAGAAATTATGAGTCTGTGATGATACCCACTCTCTTTTTCATGTGTTGAAAATACACATGGGTGGGTGGATGAAGAAAGTTTGGCTAATGGGTACAAACATACAGTTAGAAGGAGTATTTCAAAATAGTCAAAAGGTTCAAAATATTCCAAACATAAAGAAATGATAAGTGTTCAAATATCCCAAATAATCCTGATCTGATCCATACATAGTAAATGCATGTATTGAAATGTCACATGTATAGCTGAGCGTTGTGGCGGGTGCCTGTAGTCCCAGCTACTCGGGAGGTTGGGGCAAGAGAATCACCTAAGCCCAGGATTTGAAGGTTGCTGTGAGCTGTGTGATGCCACAGCACTCTACCCAGGGCAATAAAGTGAGACTCTGTCTCTAAAAATAAATAAATAAATAAATAAAAATATAACATGTACCCCATAAACTTGTACAACTATTACTTACCAATTTTTCTAAATACAAGCAGGCATTGTTTCTAAATGAAGAGCTTTTAGCAGGAAATTCCAGATGGTATATATTCTTTATTATATGCGGTTTACCTTTGGAAGGGTTCGCCAGACCTGGACATGGGTCTCACGTGGAGAAAATTATTACCGTCTGTAAATCTCAGTTTTGCTTGTGATGAACAATAGTTATCAACAGAAAATGCCAAGAATCTTACATACCATGAAGTTTTTTCCAAGGCCTTCCATAATAAGCTCCTACAAAGTTATTTCCACAGCTAATAAAAATGGCTGGCAGGTGTTGAGGGCTCACCACATGCCAATCACTGTTGTATGTCCTCCATGTTCACTGCCTTATTTATTTATTTATTCTATTTTTTTTTTTTTTTTGAGACAGAGTCTCACTCTGTTGCCATTGGGTTGAGTGCTGTGGCATCTTCATGGCTCACAGCAATCTCAAACTCATGGGCTCAAGTGATCTTCATGCCTCAGCCTCCCAAATAGCTGGTACGACAAGCACCCACCACAACATCCAGCTGATTTAGTGGAGACAAGGTCTCACTCTTGCACAAGCTAGTCTCAAACTCCTGAGTTCAAGCAATCCACGTGCTTTGGCTTCCCAGATTGCTAGGATTACAGGCCTGGGCTACCACCATGCCCCGCCTACACTATCTTATTTGATCTTCCAACAACTGAAGTAGGAACTGTTAACTATATGTGTCTTACAATTAGAGAAATAGATACTTAAGAAGGTCCCAAAGTCAGGGGCCATACACTTTTGTTGCCAAATTACATGTGTTCAACCTTCATCATGGGGGTTCTGAGGTCTTCCTTAATTTATTTCTTTATTTCTTTTCTTTTTTTTTTTTTTTTTTTTTTTGCAGTTTTTGGCTGGGGCTGGGTTTGAACCAGCCACCTCCAGCATATGGGGCTGGCACTCTACTCACTGAGCCATAGGCCCTGCCCCTTAATTTATTTCTTAAAGTTATAACATTAGGTGAATTAAGGTGACTTTTAATTCTAAGCCCTATTTTCTTCTCTATTTTCTGTCCTTGAGCATTATAACATTTCTTGAGAAGTGTGACTATACCAAACCCCGATTTCATCCCACATGACACCCCAGATGTCCAGACTTTCCTGTCTGTTTCCTCACAGGACTTCCGCACATAAATGTTCACAGACATCTCAAAATCAACAAGGCCTACAAAAACAAATGAAGTACTTAGAAATAAATATAACAAGATATATGCAAGATCTGTATTCAGAAGACTGAAAAGCC
>CAUYON010161718.1:0-20376 GCA_963573935.1 Arctocebus calabarensis | reverse complement strand
TCTTCACTCACTTTGTGTGTGTATGTGCACGCTCACCTTCGTGGGCACACGTCGGGCTGTCTAACTGATGTGGAGAGTTCCGTACAGATTCCGAAATAATGTTTTGTGCGATACAACCATATTTTCTCCTTTTTTTTTTTTCCTGTTCTATTTAACACGCTAAGAAATGGACCGACCATTGGAAGCT
Source organism: Arctocebus calabarensis (assembly GCA_963573935.1). Classification (NCBI taxonomy): domain Eukaryota; kingdom Metazoa; phylum Chordata; class Mammalia; order Primates; family Lorisidae; genus Arctocebus; species Arctocebus calabarensis. The sequence goes on along the minus strand of CAUYON010161718.1, from coordinate 20,189 downwards.
AAGGCCATAGATAATCTGCAGACTAACACAGACATGTATTTTGTAAAGTCTGGAGTTTCAATGTCACAAACGCCTTAGTTGGGTTTGTAACTGAGGTCATCTGTCATACAAGACAGATGTTTGGTGGGTCAGGAGATTGAAGCCACTCATGCAGGCTCTTACTCTGTGTTCTTGCTTGGGAGGCCATCCCAGTCCAGAAAGTTAGACAGCAGCCAATGAGGAGCGTTAGTTCTTCTAGAGAAAATAGAACCTGTAACTCCCTAACTCATGCATTTGAATATTCTGATGGAGACTCCAGTTATTTTCAGTGTAATGCACTAATAAACTAATATTTGGGCCATTTGGTGATCATCATTTGTCCCAAACTAGTGATTAAATGCTAAGTAGCATGTAGGTGTTTGAGCTGGAACAATGAACTGTTGATTATCTTGACTTTGATATTTGACCCCAATGAGTTAAGGACAGCATAAGCGTTTTTATTTAATGTCATCTTGTAACTGGACTTCTGTTGAGTTTTAGTCATTGGGCTGAATAAAATTATCCACATTTAAATTTAAATTGGCCACGGCTCTTTCTCTTTGAGCTCTGGGGGCTTTTAAAATTATATCATGCATAACACATTATGATTATAAGCTGTACAAAGAAATGCAATCAGAGGCTACTTCAGGAGACCAGGCAGACGATACATTGGCGAGTTAAAGAATTAAAAAAACTTAAACAGGAAACTGCTAGAAATGTAAAAGGGAAGCAGTTCCTTCTGGATTTTAATGAAGTGTTGGCGTTATGTTCTATATGCATCTTGAGGACGTTTTCGTTAGGGAAAAGTTTGAGCAACACTGAAACATAATCAAATAAGGATCAATCCACACTTTGCATTTCAGGAAACTCATAGAAGAAATGGAGGAAAAGCAGAAATCGGACAAAGCCGAGCTGGAGCGGATGCAGCGGGAGGTGGAGACGCAGCGCGAGGAGACGCAGCGGGCGCAGCTGCAGATCCGCCAGCAGGAGGCGCGCCTGCAGCGCCACAGCCTCCACCTGGAGAGCAGGCTGAGGGGCCTGCTGGCCGAGAAGGAGAAGTTGGAAGAGGAAAGGCTGCGGGAGCAGCAGGAGGTGGGGCTGCAGAAGAGACGGGAGGAAGAGAGCCGCCTCCACATCCAGGGGGAGCTGCGCGACCACAGCGAGAAGGCCGAAAAGATGCAGATAGTCCAAGAGCTGGACCGGCTGCAGAAGGAGAAGGATGAGCAGTGCGCCAAGCTGGAGCTGGAAAGAAAGAGGCTGGAGGAGCAAGAAAAGGAGCAGGTGATGCTGGTGGCCCACCTGGAAGAGCAGCTGCGGGAGAAGCAGGAGCTGGTCCGGCTGCTGCGGCGGGCCCAGGAGGAGAAGAGGGCCCTGGAGGGCATCCGGGAGTCCCTGCTGCGGGCCAGGGAGGCGCGCGCCGCGGGGGCCGAGGAGGGCCAGGACGTGGAAGGGGCGCAGCTGCGCTTCTTGGAGTTCAAGAGGAAGCAGCTTATCGAGCTAGCCAACTTGGAGAAGGACCTGGTCCAGCAGAAAGACCTGCTGAAGAAAGAAGTCGAAGAAGAACAGGAGATCCTAGAGCATTTAAAACGTGACAACGATGAGTCTCGGTCGTTGGGAAAGGATGATGAGAGCATCACCAGCGTCACTCAGGGGGCTCCAGTGGCCCACAGGCTGCAGTACAAGGAACGCCAGCTGCGGTACCTCCTGCAGAGTCACCTGCCAACGCTGCTGGAAGAAAAGCGGAGAGCGTTTGAGATCCTTGACAGAGGCCCTCTCAGCTTAGACAGCACTCTCTATCAAGTGGAAAAAGAAATGGAGGAAAAAGAGGAACAGCTTGCGCAGTGCCACGCCAATGCCAGCCAGCTGCAGAAGCTGCAAGCCACCTTTGAGTTCGCCGCCAACATCGCGCGCCAGGAAGAGAAAGTGAGGAAGAAGGAAAAGGAGATTCTGGAATCTCGGGAGAAGCAGCAGAGGGAGGCGCTGGACAGGGCTGTGGCCAGGCTGGAGAGGAGGCATTCCGCCCTGCAGCGGCGCTCCACGCTGGGCCTGGAGATCCAAGAGCAGAGGCAGAAGCTGGCCAGTCTGCCCAGCAGCGGAGGAGAGCCATCGGGGCTCGCGGCCAGCCTGGAGGCGGAGCAGGAAGCCCTGCAGCAGGACGGGCAAAGGTGAGCTGGGCAAAGGGTGAGTGCAGCCTCCAGTGGGCTGAAGATTTCCTACGCCCACTCCTGGTGTCTTTCTCACTGCCTTTAAAATGTTTGGGGCCAGTGCGGTGGCTCAGACCTGTGGGAGGCTGAGGCGGGTGGATTCCCTGAGCTCAGATTTACAGACAAGCCTGAGCCAGAGCAAGACCTCGTCTCTAAAACTAGCCAGGCCTTGTGGCCGGCACCTGTAGTCCCAGCTACTTGGGAGGCTGAGGTAAGAGAATCATTTGAGCCTCGAAGTTGGAGGTTGCTGTGAGCTGTGATGCCACTGCACACTCTACTCAGGGCAACAAAGTGAGACTCTGTCTCAAAAAAAAAAAAGTGTGATTCTTTTAGCTTTCATATTCTCAGATATGCAAGCAAATATTTGTTTTTTCCACAGCTAAAAAGTACTCCTTAGGATCCTTGTTTTAGAATCAGTGGTCCAAAGTTGGGGGTGGGGGGAACAGATAAAAGCAAAGTTCTTGTCCATCATCTCAACTGACCTATAGCAAGTGCGTTTGAATATTTTGATAAATGCGGAAGACTGAGAAAGCTCACTCCTTGATTCTGCCCTGCCTTCTCCCTGCCCTTCCCCCTTCCTCTCCAGTCTCTTTCCTTCTCGCCCTTTTCCCCCACCCTCCTTCCTCACCTCCTCCGCCCTCCTTACCAGTGGCTTCACATCTTTCCTATGACTAGCACTCGTCACACACCATGAAGGTCATCCCCTGAGCTCACGGAATGATGTTGTATACTGATTCTCACAACCTGGTGGGAATGCAGAATCAATCCTTCTCTCACCACACCTGCTGAATCACAGTATTTGAGAGGAGGCCTCAGGACTCTGCGTTAAATAACCAACCAGGTCGAGGGCGGTGCTTCACACCTATAATCCTAGCACTCTGGGAGGCCCAGACAAGAGGACCCCTGGAGCTCAGGAGTTCAAGACTAGCCTGAGCAATAGGAAAACCCGCCTCTAACTAAAAATAGAAAAAATTAGCTGACGTCAAGGGGGACGACTGCAGTCCCAGCTACTAAAGAGGCTGAGGCAGGAGGATCGCTGAAACCTGGGAATGTGAGGTTGCTGTGAGCTAGGCTGATGTCAGGGCACTCAAACCTGGGCAGCAGAGTGAGACTCTGCCTCAAAAACCAACCAACCAATCAAACTCTCTGGACAATTCTGAACACTGTGGGATATTGGAGCATACTTGGTGATTTCCTGATATTTATTTTGATATTGTGAAAATAAAACTAAGGAACAGGCACCTTTCATGTATTGAGGTAAGAGTATTTCTTTCCCCACCTAATCCCTGTCAAACATTTACCAGACAGTAGATTCTCAAAACAAATAAATACATGATCCTGACAGCACCTTCCCAGAGCCCTGCAGCCGTGATGGGAAGACGCCCAGGAGTCTGGCCGCCAGCTGGTATAGAGACCTGCACAGAGGATCCGTGCCCAGGCCTTCCCCCTTCCTGCCTAGGTGACCTTGGGCCTCAGTGTCCTCACCTGGACAAGAAGGGGTGGAAGAGACCAGGAGTCTGTCAGTTGGGATTGGAGGGCCCAGAACTCTGATGTCTTCGCAGTGTTTCTCCCATCCATAGCCCCTCCTAAGGGGGCTTCAACGCAAGTCCAGGGGCTGGCCTCTGAGACCCCAGCTTGGCATTTGGGAAAGGCCTGGGTCAGTCGCTGATGACAAGGCAAGACTTCAGAGATGTTGCTGTAAGCCTTGGCCCATCACCTTATCTTGAGTCAGGACAGCCACCTTTCAAGTGATAGCTGTCTACTGTGGATTATATTTACATTCCAGCTCTGGTGATTCTCTGGAGCAAAATAGCAACAAAATAGCAATCAAAACTTAATGCTGTTATTTCAGAGAAAGAGATTGGATATTTAAGAAAATGATTGCAGGTATGTTATATAAATGAAATGCTGGACAAAGCTGTAGCCCCAGGAAATTTAAAGTAGTGGGGAGCATGCTCTCAATTCATACCCTGCAGTGTTCAATAAGACTGCAGGCCTAAGCTTTTAACTTGATGTCCCCTGGCTTCCATCAGCTGGCTATTTAGTATTAATACTCTATAATGGTATTGTGATTTCCTAGGACGTGATTGCCCCATGTTAGGGGCCTCCAAAGGGGGGCTACTTCAGAAGTTTTTTCAAGCTGTTGCCCTGGGTAGAGTGCTTGTGGCATCACAGGTCACAGCAACCTCCAACTCTGGGCTCAGGAGATTCTCCTGACTCCACCTCCCAGGTAGCTGGGACTACAGGTGCCCGCCACATGCCCAGCTATTCTTTGGTTGCAACCATCATTGTTGTTTGGTGGGCCAGGCTGGATTCCAACCCGCCAGCTCAGGTGTATATGGCTGGCGCCTTAGCCGCTTGAACCATAGGTGCCTAGCCCAGAAGTTTTGATGGACTAGATTTTGCTAAGACCTAATTCAGGCCACCAGATTGTAGGCTCTTTGGTCTGTGATACCCTGGTGCTTTCTGTGTGTTTATGTTGTGTTTTATTTCCTCTCAGGGTTCTCACAGCCAATCCTGGACCCACCATGTAGCCATACTTGCCCCCTTTCGAAATTCCACAAGTTTGAAATTAGATTCATGTGGGACCAAATTAGGTAGCTACACTGAACTTGGCTTTTCCATCAGCTTCTAGGTGCTTTGTGAACAAGGTTAATACATTTTATTGCCTCCTTTTCTCCTACCTGCTCATGCCAGCTGCCTTACTGATATGTATCAAGCAGCCTAACTAGAAAAGCCTTCTGTACCCCCATCCCTATGCAGGGATAACTAAGGCAAATCATTAATACCTACAGAGTCCTTTAATGATGATGATGAGGATAGTCATGATATAAGCTGTGAAGAATAATCCTGTGTAGCGCGAACTCTGTTTTAAGTGCCATTTGTGCATGGTCATTCACTCTTGCAATCAAGAATGCCATCTCTTCTAGTTGATAGATGGAAAATTGAAGCCTGCAATGCTTGTGTAGCCACTGGGGGCTAATGTCATACAGTTGGAAAGTGGCAGAGCTGCAGCTTGGGTCCAGGCCCATTCACCACCTGGCTCTGACCCACTTTGCCATCTACCGCCCAGATGGCTTCTTCACATACAGTACCTTTCTGGGGTTGTCCTGCTTGTCCCTAGGCACCTGTATGACTCCTACTAAGGCTTCAAGCCCCACTGGACAGTGCCCCCTCTTTGCTCTGAAGTTTTTCCCACCCTCTCCCCCAATCCTGCAGTATGCCTCAGCACCCCCAGCAGGAGTCTTTCCTGTAAACATCACTAATTACCTGCTGACACCTGCTGGTTTTCCTTGTCATTGCTAAGACCCTATTGATACTGCTCCCCGAGATCCTCTGCCTACCACCTGGCTCCTTACACTGCTTTTGTCATTTACCTTCTCCTCTTATGAAAACACTGCATGTCTGGGAAGCTGATGCCCAGGAAGTATTAGCCGATCAGGAGGCTGGGTTAAGGGGGGCGCTGCCTCCCACAGATCCCAGGGGTGCACGCCAGACGAGTGACCACAGGATGAGGTGCTGAGATTGCTGCATCAGAGCGTCAGCATCTGAGGCAAGAATCTCTGGTGTTTGGAATAGAAGGAATTGAGAGAGTCCTTGGCTCTTGTTTAATCTGTGAAAGAATTGAGACCTGGATTTAAATAACTTGCCCAAGTTCACCCAGCAAATGGGCGAGTAGGCTACAGTCTTAGGTTACCTGGGGCTGAATTTACTGGCAAGCTTGGCCCCTTAGCCTGATGGCCCCAGATTACCCCCCACAGGAGAACTTTCTCCTGTACACTGACCTCATATAACATGTATTACTTATCATTGGAGGTAAATTTTTGATTTCATACTTTATGGTTTATTTTAATTTCTCATGGAATCAACCTGCCCTCTCGGGTCTGTGTCCTCTCTCCTCTGCTTCCCCTCCCCCCACACTCCGCCTTAGCCCAAGTGGGCTCATGACTTCCCGACACGCCTTTCTGCTCATGTTGCTGCTTTCTGTGCTTGATCATCTGGCATCATCTCCAAATGCCCACATTCCCACTGACTTTTCAAGACTCAACATAAAATTGCCTTGCCTGTGAAGTTCTTCCCAGATTGGTAGTTTTTAAAAACTCTGGAAAGCACAGCTCTCTTTTGTTGACTAGAAATATGTAATGGAACGCTGACAGGCCCCACTCCTGTTGGAGCAGGCGTTAGAGAACTCAGCATCCTTTGTGTCTACCTCTGAGGACTTGCTTGCGGTACATTGGGAATGTCTGTGTTCTTGATGGTCAAACTCTCTCCAATTTTTGTTCCACAATGCTTATCCCGGACCCCTCATATGGCCCATTATCAGCTTATTTCTTGGTCTTACAGGTGTGCAGCACCTTTTCTACTAGAAGGTAAAGATCCTTAGACAGCTTCTTGTCTGTAATCCCCATGGCCTCTAAGGCTGTGTCTCCCAAAGTGAAGATGTTTAGGAAATGCTGCCAATGAATGGATGATGTGGATCTCATCTCTATAGGTTAGAATATGAAATCCACCAGCTGAAGCAGAAGATTTATGAGGTTGATGGTATTCAGAAAGATCATCATGGGACCCTGGAGGGGAAGGCTACTGCTTCCAGCTTGCCTTTCACTGCTGAAAAATCTCACCTGGGCCCCCTGATGGATGCCAGGTACTGAACATTCAACTGATTCCATGATTTTCATTTGATGTAATTTAATGACTCACTAAATGAGTGGCTGGATTGGCCAGTTTGCACGTGGAGGGAGGCCTTTATCAAGGCAGCGTGTAAGAGCTGCGCCTGAGATGTGCTCAGCCATGGGCAGCTGCTGACCTGCCTGGGGTGGTGCGAGAGGTCATTTGAAGGAAGTCAAGGACTTGAGAACTGGTCTGCCAAATCCAAGGAATCTTTGTGCAGTACAGTCATCCAGGTATCTGGGGAATTGGCTCCAGGAACAACCTTGGGTACTAAATCCATGCATGCTCAAGTCAGGGTTAGGAAAACTCGAGGTTAGGAAAAGTTGGACACCCTATGAATTCTGTATTTTTGATCCATGGTTTGGTTGCAGATACAGAACCCGCCAAAAGGAAGGGCCAGCTGTATTTATTGGGATAAATAAAACATACATGTAAGTTCCAACCCTTGTTGAAGGGTCAATTGTAGTTTGCATGAGAATTTAGAATTAAAAGTGCAGGGAAACCAGTTCATCAGAACAAAATGATGCAAGGCCAGGTGGACGAGAACAAAGACATAGAATTAATTAAATTGAGCCAAGAAGAAGGACCTTGTGTTGACAATTTACATGTCATTGATTAAAATAGATAAAGTTTTGATTTTCAGCTTAGGTGGTATTGTGAATTGCGCTGTGGCTTTGAGCAATCAGATAAATCACCTCCTACAGTACGAGAATATAGACATTGTTCTGTCTGAATAGTAAGATTGCTGGAGAATATATCCACCTCCTTTTTTCTTTTCTTTTTTTTTTTTTTTTTGTAATCCTCAGAAATAAACCCACCATGTGAGAAGTTACTATCCTTTTCTGTGTGAGGAAACCAAAGCCCCATGAATGAACTGTTTTGTTTCAGAGGAAGAGCTGCGACCACAGAGCCTTCTGAACCCAGTAATCCCAGATGATGGGATTACTTCATCTCTTTTCCATTCCCAATATTCTGTTATTTGTTTTGTCTTATTTTGTTTGGAGAAAGCCCAGATAATGAACACATGGCCCTAGATTTCTTTTTTAAAAAAGAAAAATGTTTACGGTTCAGGTTTATGTTTGGCATTTAGAATGAGCAAGCTCCATGTTGTGAGGGGAATAGTAAAAGGAGGCTCTCAGAATGTCCGTCTGGGTGGAGGCATTCAGATTCGCCCATTTCCTATTGTGGAAAGAACCAAAACAAGGCAGGCATGAGGTGAGCTCATGTTGCTGGAAGAACAGCCCCGTAGACTTGCTTGAGGGATGAAGGCTTGTCACAAACCTCCAGTGTGTAAGATATGCACTCATGAAGCTCAGTAAAGTGAAGCATAATAAAGCAAACACAAACCCCAGTGTGCCCATTCTGTTGTTCTCAGGATCAATGCCTACATTGAAGAAGAAGTCCAAAGACGTCTTCAGGGTCTGCATCATGTGATGGATGCAGACCACAGTGTCTCTGCAGAAGTGATGAAGGTGAGCTGAGGGAGCTTTAATGATTTGCAATCAAGTAATGCATTCATTTATTTTTCTTTCTTTTTTTCTTTCATTTATTTTTCAAAACGACTTTGCAGATAAGTGCTGGTGGTGGGAACTTTGTTTTTCAGTGACAAAATTCAGATGTAGACTATTCTAGAAAAAATGTTACATATTGTTTGGGCAGAGCTTAACAGTTTATAGATAATATTTATTCAAGGGTAACATTATTTTATAATTTTGTAATTCTGGAAAACCTCTTTAAGCAAATACAAGTTCTCCTAAAACATTTTACTTTGTTTGATGTATAAAAATTTTATAAAAATTCTACATGTAATATTTTTCTTTCTCCCAAAATACTACCAGTTCTCATATATATTTAATTTACTTTGTAAATATCCCAAAGAATAAACATAATTTTGCTTTTGAGAAAGTACATATTTGTGACAAGTTGATTTTTGTCAAAATCAGTTTGTTCATTTCTGTCTTATAAATTACGCACTGTCCTAAGGAAACCTTGTTTTTAATAGCATTCTCAAGATGTGGGTAAATGGTTCCATTTTCTTATAAATAAGCAGACCAATAGAGTCACATTTACCTTGGGAATCTAAATTATATAGAAGGGTTTTCATTGTTGAATGACAAGTATGTTTATCTAGAATTTTATTTCCATAAATACTTCTAATTGAATCATCCCCCCTTTCTGTGAACTTGCTATAATTTAACATAGAGGACTTTTTATTTTCTTTTCAGAATAATGAGAAACTCCACAATGGCACCATTCAACGTAAGCTGAAATATGAGGTGGGTAATGATTTTTCAGATTGATGGGGTTGCCTTAAATTATGGCATGCTCATGTGATTAAATTTTCTTAATGTTTAGTTACATAATTAGAATTTTGAAGTCCCAGGGAGATTAATGGCTAATGGGGATGGCAAGCTATTATATGAACTTAAAATTAAACGGAGTCCCAAGGGTGGGAACTGCTTTGACTTTATTTGAATGACATGTAGCTGTGGTGGAGCTTTGCCCAGTTTTCCATTGGTAACAGTATCCTTTCCCTTGGTCTGCGTTTAAAAGTCAGAATTATATAATCAGAATCAGATAAGGGGTTTGGAAGGTAAACTGAGTACTTCTCCATGTTTTAGAAACATTGTTCATTTTATAGACTACGAGTTGGCAGTAGTGCAAAGGAACTGCTCTTGGCTGATTAGTTTATTTTCTGGTGGATTATCAAACCAAGGTTTTTTGGGGCATACAATCTGTATGGTTTTACTTGCATTTTCCTCCACTAAGGGGTGTGTCCTTGCCACATATTCCTAAATTGAAAAACCCAAGAACAAGAGCAGCTAGGTGGTGTCCATACCTTCCTAAGCAGAGAACAAGAGGGTGGCTGTTTGGCAGTAGGTTAGCGGCCTTTGTCTGCAGCCGTCCCCTCCTGCCAGGCCTCCAGAAACGACATGGTCTTCCTCGGGATACCCGTCTCCTGAGCAGGGGACCCCGGCAGAGCAGGACGCTGGCTCTTGTTTGTGTCTGTGGTGCCTGGCATGTGGCAGGGTAAACCTGCCCAGATGCGGGTTTCTAGATAACAGTGATGAGAATCTAACCACGGAAGGCACAAGTAAGGATTTCCACAGAGGAACCTAAAGGAGAGAGAGACACGACCTGGCTCAGAATACCTGTGGATTTCTTTTGACGTTGCCATCAGACTGTCATTAAGTATTCCTTGATTTCTTTTGCATTTTGGACCATGGGTTTATTTTCACAGTTAAATTGGAACTTTGAAACATGGAATCAAAGGTCTTGAGATTTATTATAGAGAAAATGAAATATTAGACCAAGAAATGGATACTGTGCATCAATCCCATGCAGTGTGTTTCTATCAAAATACTTGGTGATTTATAAAATATTTAATACAGAAAATCAATGTTCTATGTGTGAATCAGATCATCCCTTCTTAAATCATATAAAAATATGAATAGTTCAGGGATGTCCAACCTCTTTTCTACTACACATTGGAAGTATAAAAGTTGCCATGGGCTGGACAGTAAATACACAAACATGAACAAAAGCTGAGGAGCAAAAACTAAAAAAAAAAAAAAAAAAAAGGCATGTGCATACTTTTCATGATATCTGACACCACAGATAAGCCAGAAAATTTCCTCACAAAATCAACAGGCAGCCCATGGGTCACAGGTTGGACACCCCTGGTAGGCTTTTGATTTAACCTCTAAATTGATCTACCCAATGAAACCAATAACTACAAAAATCATCATGTGCAAAAGAATTGCAGAATGTGATGCCACATCCCGTCTCAACTTTTCTTGACACCTTAAACAGAAAAGGCCGTCGTGCCCATCACAGTATCTAGCCCCACTTCCACCCAGAGATGCTGCTGACACTTCTGGTGCCCTTAAACAGGAGAGGAGGAAGGTACATCCCGTGATACAGAGGATCCCAGGCTCTAAAATTCCTTGCTCAGCATCACAAGAGAGAACCGACCAGCAAAGGAGGCTGTCCTCAGTGTCTGAGGTGTGGCAGGACAGTGGCTGCAAATGTCATTGTCCTGAGCATGCTGGCCATTTTGAACCAAAATGTTTTAACCTACCTAAAATCTCTTCTCTTACTGAAAGTTATAACAGTGATGCAGAAGGTTTTCAGGATAAGTCAGAAAGTCTCAGTGGGCCAAAGATGCGTGAAGACGAACGCAGCCTAGGACCTGAGTGCCGGTGGACTTTCCTGCAGCACACGGCTCAGGAAGTGTCCATGAAAGGTGGGAGCCAGCAGGCCAGGCAGAGCCAGGTGCTCTGCCTCGTCCTCTCTGAAAGCATCTCTCGGGAGGACGGTGCCCCTGGCAGTGTTCCTCGGGATGGACTGGCCTCCCAGTGTTCTAGTGAACTGCAAGACGAAGAAGAGTTAGCTGCTAAGAAGGTCAGCTCTTCAGAGCCGCTGACGAATACCAGGACAGAAGGAAACGTAGGGCTGGGACATTTTTATCACAAGTTCTCAGATCTTTATAAAGACACCAGCAGTCACCTGCTACAGGCTGGCACAAAGGTGATCAGCCATGCCAGGCTTGTGGGGAGCCTCTGCACACCACGTGGGCTCTCCTCCCACATGGCAACATTCATAAGAAAAATGCCATTCATACAGCGCCTACCTCTGGATGTGTCCTTGAAGTCACATATGCAGTTAGCAGAATCTCGTTTTTTTCCTGACACCCATGCTGGCAGTAGCCAAAGCCCAGAGACAGGGAGCCTGGAGCCAGCGGAGAGTGCCGCTCCTTCCCTGGCCTCTGCCTTCACAGCTGCAGGTCCACCCTGCTCCTCGCCAAGCTCAGTGTTCCTCCTTGAATGTGAAGACGTTAGAAAGAACTCTGCATTGAAGCAGACTCTGGTGCAATTCCCAGGCCAAATGCTGCACCTTCAAGATTACCCTTTCAAATGTCTTCTTGAGCATGTGACTTGTTCTCTACCAGAACCTTTGGGCAACACAGACGAAGTCAAAGGCATTTACTGGCTTGCTGTCGCTAACTGCGCAGAACCCGACCCTCAGCCAGCGTGTTTGCTCCTGCTGGGGTCAACGTTATATGCTTTGGTCCCGTCAGTTAATCACCCTGACTCAATGCGCATTTTTCATGCTCTGCCTCTCGCGGAGCTCCAGGAGATTCAGATTGGCTTTTGTGGGCAGAGCGTTCGGTTCCTAAGCTCTGCCGGGCGTCTCCTGCTCACTGTGTTCAGTTACAACAAAGCCCTCACTCAGCGGCTGTGTCGTGACCTCCTGCACATTCTGATGCCAGAGTCTGATGCCACTGCCTACTCGAATCACCCTTTGCTCTGGCAAGATCTGGTTCAGCTTTCTCTTGATTGGAAAGCAGAAATCCCTGATTTAGTTTTGGCAAATGGAGTTCGGTTGTCATCCAATTTCCAGACTACCTTGGTTGATATAATTTACTTTCTTCATGGAAATATGGACGCCACCATCCTCTCCCTGTCAGAGGTGCAGGTGTTGCTCTACACGACAGTGAGGGTCCAGGGCGCGTCTGGCCGTGACCCGTGTCGGTCGCTCGTCCTTCTGAACACCCACATCGCCCTGGTGAGGGAAGACTGTGTGTTCTTCCCACGCACGCGTTCTCTGAACATACCTTCTCCGCGCGTGCGATTTGACGTGATTAAATGCCGTGCTTTAACAGAGTTCAGATGCGTTGTTGCTCCAGAGAAGAACAATTTAACGGTAGAACTTGTCTTCTTACCAAAAAAACTTGCATTGGATTCAGGAAGTGGTTCATCTGAGCACCTTCCAGAAGCACCACATGTCCAGCTACCCACCAGCCCACGGTGTCGTCCAGCGAGTCAGAATGTAGCACCTGAGGTCTGGAAACTGACTTTCAATTCTCAAGATGAGGCTCTTTGGCTTATCTCATATTTGACAAGACTCTAAGGAGGGGACTTCTAAAGATGTTATTTGAGATCGTGAATAACATAAGCATTGTGAAAACAGTCAAAGGAATATGAATATCACAGTGTAGCTAACTGAATCGGAACTGGAAAAATGCAGACCTCTACAATGGAAAATGGAAATAATTTAAGTGTCTACAATAAAATAAAAGTAGCTGATGGCAGAGCACTGAGAAAATTTCTCTATCACCACCTTGCTTCACTTTCTTCAAACTCAGGCTTGTAAATTTGGGTCCGCCTCATTATTTGTGAGATGTTAAAGCACTGCTCATGGTTTTGGCTGCATGTTGATTTGTAGCGTTCTTAGTTGGGAATCTGTCTGCTGGGTTCCAGCACCCTAATTTGTGCTTCCTAAAAAGGTGCCCAGACTGGCAGTGGCCTCTGCTGACATCCTCCGTGCGGCCACGAGTAGGCCAGCTGTGTAGCTGAGCACGTTAGTGATGCATCCAGCTGCCTGTAAGGACTCGGGATTTGGAAGGCACGGAATTGAGATAGGCCACACGCCCGAGTGTCTTCCTCCTCCTAATTGCCTTGTCCTTCTTCCTTTCATTCTTCTCAACTACTCCCCTCTTACCTATGTTACGTCAGTTCCTTACTTACTGGTATATTTCTGACTCTTCCCCGTAACCCCCCCCTACCGCGTTGCGGTTCTTTGTCGGAGCTATGGTCTTTCTGCCCTGGACAGGCTCTCCACATGAGAGTCTGGCTTCCTCCGGCGTCCTTCTGCTGTCTTGTCAAATGGATGGTCACCCCACAGGGCGTCCGGCACTTCCCCTGGCTGCTGTCCCTGAGGCCTGTCGCCTGGTGGTCACTCACAGCCTTCCTTCAGCCCGGGTGGGTCTGCGGTCTCTGTGAGGTGCCATCGGCTGTCACTTGCCTCCTCTGGGAGAGGCTTTGCTCCCTGCCCGCCTGTATTCCACAGTCCTGTGAGGAATCAGGTCACATGTCTTGTATTTACTTTTTTATTTCATCCGACTGTAGTTGTTCTGCCGTTGTTCTTCTGTTTCTCAGGTGTGTGTTCTAGTGAATTCCAGAGTCTCGGGAGTGAGGAGACGCATCTCTCTGTATCGCTCCTTCCACTCGCAGCCGGCTCCGTACCTGGCCCACTGGAGCTCTCCCTGAAAGCTGGGCTGGGGGGAGTGAGTCCGCATTCTGTTGAAGGCCGGGTGTGGAAGGACCACTTTTTAAACTGAAATCTTCGGATAATGTGCGTTGTTAAATGTTATGTTCCTAATTGGTGACAGCGTCAAAGTTGACCCCACCCAGAAACGTTCCATCTCCCCTTGGCCAGGAAGTGCCGAGCTTCCCTGTTCCTCTATCAGAGCTAATGACGAGCTACTTCGCCGAGTCTGCAGTTTCACCCCTTTTCCTTTTCCCGGTTTCTGTCTTAGGTGAAGGCAGGAAATCAGAGAACTCATGATCCACAGACTAAGGCTGCAGCCTTCTTTGCTTTGGGCGATTAGGGGCTTTTTTTTTAAAACAGAGCCTCAAGCTGTCACCCTGAGTAGAGTGCTGTGGCATCACAGCTCACAGCACCTCCAATTCCTGGGCTCAAGCGAGTCTCTTGCCTCCGCCTCCCAAGTAGCTGGAACTACAGGCGCCCGCCACAACGCCCGGTCATTTTTTGGTTGCAGCCATCATTGTTGTTTGGCGGGCCCCGGGCTGGATTTGAACCCGCCAGCTCAGGTGTACGTGGCTGGCGCCTTAGCCCATGGAGCCACAGGCACTGAGCCACCATTAGAGACTTTTTGAGACAGTTCTTATGTTTTAGGTGGAGCATGTTTTTGTGGCTTCACAGCACCGCCCCCTGCCCAAAACATGCACACTGCATTGCCTCAATAGGCTTTAACTCAGTGACGAGGACACCACTAAAATTAGTCACTACTTTGTCACTATCCTGTCTGGCAGGTCATCTTCTATCATGGAAAAAATTCCAAAAATGTATCATGATATAATGTTTTTAAATATCTTATCAATAATATTTTTCCTAATTTGTTTTTGTTTTTATTTCTTTTACTTTTTTAGCTAATATATTTTGCATTCCTTTTTTAGAAAGTTATCCTACCCAGTGTTTTCTCAGATATCCTTGATAAGAAAAAACATCAGTGATCACTAAGACCAGCCGTAGTAAAATTTAAGATGTGAGCAGAGGGGTACAGTGGTAGGAAAAAGGTGGCAACATACAGACAGTGCGTGATTGTAATAAAGAGTGTTGATATTAAACAGACAGATGTGCTTATTCTCACAGGTACTAAAGCATAGTTCTATCAGGTTATAAATCTTGGTCTTTAATATGTTTTTTCATAGATAGAACAGGGAGCAAATATGAGCATTGCATCAAAATCGTACTGTTTGTTATAACTTCCTCAGGTTGCTTTATGATCTACAAAGGTCGTGGTGAGGATTGTGGTCAGATCTTGGCACATTCTAGCAGCAGCCTACAGTATTTAAATTTTATAAGCCACTTCTCTCACCGAAGCATGCTTTTTGAGATGAAACTTGGTTCGTGGGTTTGATTTAGTATCTGTGAAGTATCAAGGTTGTCGTAATGTCTGTAGAAGCCAGTGAGTGCTGTTGGTGCCGTTGTCACTGTGGTTTCAGTGCTCGCTGTCTGGCTCTGGCTTTCTCCCCCGGAGTTCCAGGCCTGTAACACTCTTAAAACAGAGCAGGTGTAAGAGACTGGCTATTCAGCCTAAGGTAGCAACGTCCCAATTGTAATGAGCTTTTAAATCCGAAAAAAAATATGTTCATACACACTTGGTTTTCTGACATTTTGCATTGTTGTAATATAGGCATAAACATTTACATTGGGAGACTTCTTAATACATTCTACACAATACCTCTTTGAATACTTTGAAATGGTGATTTCATCTGAATTTGATTAAAATCCATTTTGCGCACAGCTGCCTCTCTTGCAGACTGGTGGTTGGCATGATGAATTTATTTAGTCTTTGTTGAACAACATTTCAAAACATTTTGTCTCCCTATTCTCATTACTTAAAAAATTTGTGTGCGTCCCTTTGGAAGAAACTACTTAAGCCTTCTAGCAGTAGTAATTACAGTAATTTTTGCTTATTTCTTTTTCCAAAATGATTTAGGGCTTTATATGATAAATAGATCAGAGCCATTTTTATTAATGCTTCTTTGATGGTCAAGCAGAATTATTGAATAGACCAGTTTCTAATGAGGTCATTTTGTTAATTTAGTTACACAATCTCCAGCATGTAGTTTAGAGAGCTCTGCCTTATTCCTTAGAATATCTGTTGTGACAGATGTTCTATCAATTAGCTATGGCCAAATAATGAACAAGGTCATTCAAAAAAAGAAATTCCATTTCATGGGTGTCCTGCTGGTTTGCAGGTCGGTGGAAGGACTGCTGTGGGCTGCGGGCTGTCTGCAGCTCGGCCAGCATTGGTCTGCTCTAGTGTTCACTTTGGGGTCTGTGCGGAAGACACGGGGCGCTATCGTAGTGATGACAGAAGCACAGAAGGGTAACCCTGGAAGTCTCTGCCTGCATCGTGTGTGCTGACATCCACTGGCCGCACGAGGCACAGGACCAAGCCCACAGTCAAGGGCCAGGAAGTGCACTGCAGCCCAGGAGGACCGGTGGGCGTGTGCTGCTACTGCAGGGTGGGGAAGAATCAGGGCTGGTGATTCCATTGACAACAAATACTTTCCCAAGGCTCTCCTGAAGACAAGACTTCAGTGGAACTTGTATGACTTCTCCTTAATGCAGACAGTCAGGTACTGGGAGGACAAACATTCTAGGACCTTTAAAATTACCTAGTTCCACTTGCTTTCTCATTCATTCTCTATTTGAATACCTCTGTGGATGGGCTGATCCCTTTCTAATTCAGATGCAGTTTGTTTTGGGAATTGCTCACACGGTAGACCATTCTCTCCTCACCTCCCTTCCTGGGATTGGCATGGGGAGGCTCCCCTCCCGTGGCCCCCACAGCAGTGAGGCCGGTCTGTCCTGCAGTCTGTGTTAGAGCACCGGCTGCAGAGAAGACAGCTGGAGTCTCTCTTCCTCCTCTGATGTTTCTTCTTTACTTCCCACACCCTTCCACCTCCCTACAGTCTCTTACACACTTCCCTAATCACCACCATCTAATCTCTCTGTAAGGATGAACCTTTGTCATTTGTTAAAACCTCCTTTTATAAGGAATGCAAGTGAATACTCTGATTATGAGAAGGAAAGAGATTCTATTATAAATCACTCCTCCTGCCTCTTAATATCTGCCTGCAATCTTTTATTGCTGGAGGTGCACTGGATTACAGTGATGACAGTAGGACGTCGTGGTTTACAACGTATGGACTTCTAGTCCTTGGTGTCTTGATACTTACAGTGACCTTGCTAAGGGTTCATGTTGATCTCCACTTTGTATTTGGAAATTTAGACTCCGAAAGGATAGCTTGGTTGAGAATAGAGACTATAATCTCAACCTTCTTACTCCAAAACATATTTTTGTTTTCCAGAATGTCAAAACTATCTTGTAGTCACTGTTACTCTTAACATTGGCTAGGTAGTTTTCTTTTTTTCTTTTTAAGGAATGACTACCCTAGAAATTTGCAAACATTGCCATGTTGATTCTTATCTAACTTGTAAGTTTATTTTCTTGGAGTTTCTAGACTCCAGTGTTACTTCTCTTTGAGTTTTTGTTGTTGTTGTTGTTTTCAAGGATCGTAGTTGCTTTCCAAGTCCTTTTCAGTTCCTTGTTTCTGGGTATGGACTTCCCATCTCTTCTTTGTGGTCTGCATTTTTAGCTCTTGCAGAAGGAGGCCTGGACATGGCCCTAATGTGAATACGGTGCCAACAGCCTTGTATGCTCAGCGTTCCTCCTCTATCCGGGAGTCAAACAGCGCTCTGTGGAAACCTGATAAAGGAAGTTACTCCCCTCCCTTCCCACCCTTTATTTTCTCTGGGCCTTAGAATTTAGCAGAGTTTGACAGTCAGTGAGTGAAGATCAGTGATACTTTTTATGATTAATCAAAGACAGTACAAAACTAGAAAGGAGAACGTGTGATTTTCCCTACGCGTCTCAAACTGTCTGTGTTCACATTTGGCGGTGACAGCCACTTAGCAGATGTTGTCCTGCACCAGCCGGGCCTCCTAGACCCCATGTTGAGTCTTCTGATCAGCCAGTAGCTGATGCATTGTTCAGAGATGGTGACCGTCAAGTTACTGTTCTTTTGTATCAAGAGAAAGATAATTGACATTCCTGATAATTTGAAGTTGAAACATTCATCAGATAGTATTTCCAAACTTTGAAACAATGTTGATCAACTCAAGTCTGTACACTAGAAATAATTGATTCTGGTAACAAGTTTGGATTGGAAATGGCAGCTAAACTGATTGGATGTCCCTAACCTTCATCCACTAAATTCAAAGTATTACACAAGCACCTATGTACGTCATGGTTTGTCACTTTCTGGGCAATTAATCCTTAAAGAGATATATCAACATTGAAGAAACTCTTTTATTTGAAAATTTGTGTTTTTGTTTCCTGGTGTTACTATTCTAAACTCATTTTCAAAATGAGATCATATTAGCAGTGCTCCTTCATGCCAGGCGGTTGCTAAGGAGGGCCGGGGGTGTGCCTGTAGAATATGAGTCTACACGTCTCTGTGAAGTCCAGTGCAGCTGTCTTCACGCAGCCTTCGAAGATGATGTGCATTCATTGACACAGGACATTGTTGCTTCATTAAAATAACAAATTTAGGGTCCCTTTGTGTCAAAGCCAGAAGTGGATGTAGACAAGTCTTGGCTCTTCTCCACACAAGGTACCTTTATTTCCTATTTCTTACCACATGGCTCATATTTGAGAATGTAAAGATCCTCACCATCACTTCCCAAATCTCCATTTTCATACACTGCTGGGGCATAGGAGGTGCTTGATACCTAAGCGTTCTAATCAGAATTATGAGTACATTCAAGATTGGAGAAGCAAGAATGTGGTGTCTTCAATTCTAATTTGAAGGCAATAGATGATCTAATATAAAGGATCAGGGACGGGGTGGTTTAGGGGATCACAGTGTCCAGCACACCTCTTGGGGGCCGGGCACAATTACAGCAGGGACTTTACCTAGCAACTGCAATCTGTGTAACCTAATTCTTTGTACCTTCAATGAATCCCAAACAATAGAAGAATAAAGAGAGAGAGAGACTAGAAATATGGGTTATGCTGGGAACAGAAGCAGAATTTGTAATTTTGTTAAACCCAGGTTTTCCTATATTATAGAAGGGAAGCTTAGACTCCTGGAGATGAGGAGATGGGCTCCTGGAGATGAGGTGGCAGTCCTCAGGTCTGACCTCGTCATGGTCCAAGTGTGTACTGAGTACAACTATCTGGTGCATAATTAGGGTGTTTAGAGAAAAGTGCTGATGACGCCCTGTGGAACTGGGCCCGACCGTGATCAGAGTGGACATGAAGGCCACTTGCTCTTCACATCCTCGGTGTGCTCTTTCTGAAAGAGACAACCTAAGAGAAAAGAGAAGATCGCAGTCGGAATATTTATGATGTAGCCTATGTTCTTCCTGTTTCTTTGGGCTGAGGATCTCACTAAGTGTTTTGCAACAATGGAAAAATAGTGCATTCATTGACACAGGACATTGTTATTTCATTAAAAGCCATAAGGAAGATATTTTTTGGTATTTAATTTTAAAAGATTTTTTTTTATATATACAGACATGTAATTTAAGTTACCAATTATATACCTTTTCTTGACCTTTATTTATTTTTTAATTTTTTTTGTTAAGGAAAATACACATAGATTATGAATACATTTATGCATATGCAATGTGTTGACTTTTTTTTCTTTTTTGGTAGAAGCAGAGTCTCACTTCATTGCCCTCCATAGAGTGCTGTGGCATCACACTGCTCACAGCAACTTCCAACTCCTGGGCTTAGGCGAGTCTCTTGCCTCAGCCTCCCAAGTAGCTGGGACTACAGACACCCATCACAACGCCTGGCTATTTTTCTGATTTTGCAGTTCAGCTGAGGCCGAGTTTGAACCCTCCACCTTTAGTATATGGGGCCGGCACCCTCCTCGATGAGGCACAGGCTCCGTCCTGTTGACTTTTTTTTTAATACAATCTGACGTGGTTACATCAAACCACCAGCACCGCAGTTACTTTATAACATACAGCGCCTCTCTGCAGCAGTGTGGGCACGGATGGAGTAGTGTGATACAGCACACAGTCACGTTGCTAGTGTAAACTCAAGATATCCAAAACATAACTACTTGAAGTAACTGCGGTGCGGGTATATAAATCAACATAGCGCTCACCTCATTTACTTCATAATTTTTTTTTTTAAGAGGCAGATTGTCACTCTGCTGCTCTCAGTAGAGTGCTGTAGCATCA